>JAECUM010084701.1:0-17191 GCA_016617855.1 Megalonaias nervosa | reverse complement strand
AATATAGAACCTGAAAAACTGTGTTTATCGTTGCCAAATGGAAGTCAGACAATGACTATAGTACGTGAAAAACTGTGTTTATCATTACCAAATGGAAGTCAGACAATGACTATAGAACCTGAAAACTGTATTTATCATTGACAAATGGAAGTCAGATAATGACTATAGAACATTTCCTAACGGAAGTTAGATAATGACTATAGTACATTGCCAAATGAATTTAGACAATGACTACAGTACTTGCATTTTTATGTCACTAATTTTAATGTAAAACTCAACGGAGGCTTAAATCAATCTTAATAATAATGATACTAATAATAATAATAATAATAATAATAATAATAAGAAGAAGAAGAAGAAGAAGAAGAAGAAGAAAAAGAAGAAGAAGAACAACAACAACAACAACAACAACAACAAGTAGTAGTAGTAGTAGTAGTAGTAGTAGCCGTATGTTTGCTTTTATGAGGTTTAACGACATTTTTCATCACATGATATTTATGTTGCGGCCAGTATATTTAAGAAGAATCCTGGAAGTCGCCATGAAGAAATACTGTCCTACAGGACCCACTGTAGCTAGACATGTTTCTTATATACCGAAGTTGATCTAGCCAAGATTAGAACACACGTAGACAAAGGTGGGATGTGTGAGTAACCTGTGACTCGGAAAGTCTATATTAAATGAAAGTCTCGGCCCTTACTTGATTTGTATTATAAGTATTTGGGTACTAAACATAATATCTCATAGGCAGTCTGTTTTCATTGTCCACACTACTGTACAAAGGTTCTTTGTAATATAATCATAGTTGCATAAAAATATGAAAACTGCGCTACAAAACTGAATAAATATGTCACTGGTGAAATGGAATCATCGTATTCTCAATAGTGGTGAAGTCAAGAGTGACAATACAAAATGGTCAGAATTAAAGTATTTCCTTATATCTATTAAACAAATGTAGGTTTTCTTTTAATTATGTATTCTTAAGGCAGGCCTTCAATTTATACATGATGTTTCACTGCAGCTAAAGATAGCTCTGTGGCGTTGAAATAAGTAATAAAAGAAGCAAAACCAACAAGTTGTGAAAAACCTAACAAACAGTTGAACTCTCTAAGTTATAGAATGATATATAAGAGGAACTTAACAGTATTGTGAATTAAATCCAAAATGATCTAAAAATTTTCCATCCCAAATCACAAAGAATAATGTGCTCAGAAAGAATTCCAGGTCATCGAATGTGCTGATGTACCAATAGCCTTGAATATGCTGAAGTACCAACAAGTTTGCTGTATCACAATGGAAATTGGCCAAAACTCCTTTGAATGAATTCACGATAATCGCAGAACAATATTTTAGTCTATTTTAGTGTATGAGCACTTTGTAATTCAAATGACTAATCTAAACAAAAATAAGTCCTCTCAAACTATATGCAAACAGAACATTAAATACATATGCATGGCTGATTTTAAACAAAAACATGGGAAACAGGAATGAATTGACTGACCACTTATTCATCCTTATAAAAACCCGATGGCTCTACATCTACTTTATGTTGATAAAGTCCATCTTGAGCTGCAAATGATGGCATTATTTTGCTCTTTCCTTGAGTGAAATAGTCTAAATCCCATCAAAGAATCGATCATGGCGACATGTTTTCCAATTGTATCAATCGAACTTTTGTGCACTGGAAATGATTCTCTTGTGGTGACACTGTTCACTGTTCAATAGACAATGAACATATCGAAAGTTTCTGGTCCAGATTATTTACCATTTCCGAATTCCGAAGCCTGGTTAAGGCAAACGCACTATATCCCGATTGTGTGGGGCATGTACAACTAAACATACTGACTGATTAGCAGAGCTCTCTTTATCAACATACACCTCTAACATATTTATATCTAAAAGTTGTTTCTCTTCTCGCCTTCCAGGAGTATTGAAGATATATTTTAAGTCACTCACTTTCATTTTACCATATGATCATAATACTTAGCCTGTATATGATTTCGAGGTATGAGTAAGGCAGCCAAAAAACTTTATCACCAGGCTGAAAACTTCTTTCTTTTGAATTTTTACCATACCTTAACTTCAGTTTTGATGTATAGATTCAGTATTAGTTCTTGCTACTGCACAAGTCTTTGACAAATTATATTTGAAATCAGAGAGATAGTCATAAAGATTAATCTCTGAAATTCCGTTGCGATTGATATAGGTTTATGTTTTAATAGCTTCATTGGCCAACGGAAAGTATGTCCAAATCTGGTTCAAAATGAAAATAAGACCTAATGATTCCTGAATGGGTTCTCTAACCTCAAATGAATTATGACTTCCCTAAGGTTGTCTGTGTCAAATCAGCATGATTGAATAATTCTCTTAAAGGTCTAATTAAATATTTCCATGAACACTGATTTCCTGGGTGATAGGCAGACGATTTAAATTGTTGGATACCTAATTCATGCATAGCTTGTTGGAATATTCAAGACATAAAATTTGACTTTTGATTAGATTAGATAAATTTGGGAAGGCCAAAATGTGTTTACAAAACTTTATCAAAGCTTTTACTGTGGTTTTAGTCTTATTATTCAACGAATTGCCTTTGGAAATCTTGTGGACGTACACATTATGGTCACCACAAATAGCTTGCCGGATATCGGCTAAGGTACAGGAACGACAGAGTCTAGAATTCTTCTGCTAAATCGTTCATCAAATTCAGGAGTATTTGCAGACGAGCCATTGGTATTTTCTGATTGGGTTTTATTACCATTCACAAGCATAACAAGATCTACAGCTTGCAAAAACATAATGTTTGATTTTCGGCAAATATAAATCATTTAATATCTTCTGATCAATCACATTCACACCAAAATGATAAAGGAGTGGTTTCTGTTTTTCATAAGGACCCAATTTATTTAAATAAAAATACCAGACAGGTACTTACGTGGCTTCATGTTCTCTAATAGCCCTCCGAAACAAACTAGAGATCTGAGGATTTTCCTCATGTTTGACAACGAGTGATTGACTTTTGTCACGCCTATTAGAATATAGGGAATGTGTAGTAAAAAAAGGGTCACGTGATTAACGCCTTTTGAGTTATCATTACTGAAGTAAAAGTGACATCTTTAAAAACCTGACCAATAAATGTGTCAGCAATAGGAATAATTTCCTGATCAAAACCATTCTCAAAAGCTCTTTTTGTCAGGGCTCTTGTAAGAGCACAAGCAGGGTAAAATTCTAGGAGTTCATTTTCAACCGGATCTATTTTTCGATCAAAGCAAAGCTTGTCAGTTACCAGTGGATTACGTATGAATTTATCTCCAGTTAGGTTATTGCCTAGTGTTACGACCCTGTAGTTAAATTACATGTGTGTTAAAATTTGAATTCTTTCTAATTCTTTTTATTTCATTTTTATTTCATTTTTATATCATTAAATATAATTATTATTATGATGATGATTATGTTCGCAGGATCTGATATTTTGTTAGAAACATCGTGTTCATTTTAAATGTAAATGTGACTCGCGTAAGCACGATTTTTGTATGACGGTTCTGTCATATTAAGTAAACAGTCGGAAATAGCTATGTAAATGATTGGTTGTGACCACGGTCATTACTAATAATACTTGTTGACATTCTATACTACGTTGGCGATATTTCGAAATCTCCATGATTTCTTCATGCGTGTGCATGGGGTGACGTATTAGTTTGCTTTAAAATACTCAGGTAGCTGCGAACTAGTCGAGAGTCATATTTTAACATCTTAGAGAATCACATCATGACATCATATAGAGTTTTCAATACCTTAAGAAGGTATTCTTTTGTGCTGGAAAGAGTTGTTCGTTCGTACGTACGAAGAATAACATGTGTTTTGTTATTGAGGATAGTTCTACTTCGTCCACCTTCTAAATAATAATTATTTTCCCTGGAGAACTACACAACTGGCTTTGGACAAAGACATTTGCTGAAATCATTTCTAAATTGGAACTGAACAATACAAATTTTGTGATTCACAATGAAAATTCTGGACAATTGTGTAAAACTTTGTCTGACGTCATCATCCGCTATTTTAGAACAGAATTGGGATTAAGACTTCAGTTTAGAACTGTTTATTCACAGGACTTATGTGTTGTTCACAATTTTAGGACAAATTTTTGGATCTTCTTCGTAAATCGTAAGTATTGTTTCCTATTTTTACCTTTTCACCGTGTTCTCTAGGGAAATAAATTATTTTTGTTAAAATTTACAAAGCTTGTTGTAGTCACACTTTTCTTTATGCTACATTAAACGAGCCGATACGTAACATAAAGAAATTGGGGGCTCGTCCGGGACATATGAAATTGGCTGATATATGAAATTAGCTGATATATGAAATTGGCTGATACATGAAATTGGCTAAAAATTGAAATTTCAATTCCCCTAGTTCAAATCCCATTTTGCTTGAAATTTTAGTGAAAACAACAGGCTTTCTTTCACAATGTCAAAAGTGGAGAGTTTTCTTTCTAACCCAACTCAAGAGCAGTTGGATAGTCTGAAAAAGGATGAGTTGCTTGAACTTGCCAGAAAGTACGATCTTTCTGAAGCAAAAGCTTCCTTGACAAAACAAGAAATCAAAAATATTTTAATTCAACATTTGGTAGGAAAAAATATTTTTGACAAAAAAATTTGGCATCTGTCAGTAAGTCTATGACAGACTCTGACATTAAGGAAATAGAACTCAAAATGAAAAAGATGGAAATAGAGTTGAGGAAGCTTGCATTTCAGAGAGAAAAAGAAGATAAACAAAAAGAATTGCAAAAAGAACAAATGAGATTACAATCTGAAAAGGAGGAGAAGGATAGAGAGGAAAGAGAGAGTTAGAAAGAATGGTTTAATTACAGCAGCAGAGAGACCAACGACAACACGTGTGTGTGTGTGCGCGTCACAAACAAACATGTCTAAAATTTGAAAAAAAATAGTCAGCGCGGGGTAACAAAAAAGCTAATTGGATCTGTTTCCCGTTGTATGGAAATATGTCCGGTTAACGGCTTCGGTTTACGATTATGGAACTTATTTTTCAGTCTTTGTAGAACCCTTATTTTTGCCAACGCAGCCCTCTAAAAAAGTTGTAGGATTCAGCCTCTGCTGCTACAGCAATGTTACAGCTGACATTTTTTATATTGTGTACTGTTAGTGCAATAACTGCTCAGAGCATGACTACATTCTACGCATGCGTCAAACAGTTGAAAATTCTAATGTGCTCTCGGATGGCAAGGCAACTTTCAATCTGACAATATAGGCTTTGCTTTACTCATTACCTACTTCCCTGGACTAATCTGTTTACGATTCATAATGTTAAATATTTTAATTTGCATTGTTTGTGAGGTTTGCTATTCATTATATGCTATGAATAACTATATTTTATTCATGACATTGTCCAAAATCAAGGTTATTTTCTACCTGACCCGTATCATTGATTTTGGTTTTGTAAACATGTTTGTCTTTGAGTCCACACTATTGGAAAGTCCGCATGAAATGTCGGGTCTACAAGTTGTTTACCACCTTTTTATAATTTTAGTAATGAACATGCTAATTATAACTAAGAGTTTGTCTTGCATACATACGGAACCTTCCAGAATGAATTTTTCATTAGATATTAATGTTTTAAGACAATGCTAATTGTGACATGCGGTCTAGTGGAGGACAATATAATCTTGTTTATCTAAAACCTATTCAATTGTGCTGTAAGATCTGAGCACAATTAGTTGTATTATTGATGAGTCCAGTGTTTCAATTGGAATGGAATTTATTTATTCAAACTATTTAATTTAAGTGTTTCTTCTCTGAAAATACAAAGTGTTCAGAAATAACATTCGTGGAAATAGATGCTTGGATTTGTAGTGAAATTCAAATAAGTATATATTAATGGATTATTACAGGCACATGAACACTTCCAGCATTGGATTTATTTTGGAATACCACTAACGCGTATTCAGAACTTTAATCATTTGGACTTGTGTTAGAAATCATAGAATCATTTGTGATTTATTTCACAATATCATAAGTTATTTTTATATTTTTTGCTTTGTTTTTTAGGGAAATACATTATTTGTTGAACTTCACAACGCTTGTTGCTTTTCATACTTTTTAATTACTTACATAAAGATCACAGACTGTAACAATAGTAATCATACATTTTCATGATATCGAATCGTATGAAGTTGGTACGCAAAATATGTGCATTGCAGCCAGAGACGAGGATAGCCGATTTGAATGGATAAGCCTATGTTAGGAAACTGAAGTAACCCACACGTGCGATAAATAGCAGCATCACGTGACCAATGCTTTGATCCTTCTTTTCTTTCTTCTTCTATCTTTTCCATGCTGGCTTTGGGATGCAGAACATATCAAGGTGCCATCTGTCATATCGTATGAGGCAACTAATGGAGGCAACCCTTATTTTCACAAATTCTTTCTGGAGTAATGATCACTTTGTGATGGAATATGTCTCTTTAAAGAGGGGAGATTATATAAAAATGACTTTGAAGTTAAATACTTTTTGCCTTTTCCTTCTATCTTTCTTTGCTATGCCGTAACGAATATGCCTACTCTTACTCGGTGCTAAATAACCAGCAATGTGTTGCTGTGTCGTCACACCTTATACATACATGACAACATATATATTGTCTTTGTTTATTGCTTATAAATATTTACCTATTTTGTCCTTGAATTACACGGAAACGCTCATCTTGCTACTGCAATGATAAGAAGGATATAACAATATATCCAAGACTAGATCTTCCTCCATGGCGGTCTGAACAGGTGGCTGTATGCATTTATAGTCAAATAACGGCGAACTGAAAATTAATTAGTGAAACTGGTCATATCTTTGGCTTCCACCCCCACCCGAATTCCAAGGTGGAAAGTATTGAGTTTATAAACTAAAATATATAATTAGTAAGCATTTGTTAGGTTCCTTGAAGTGGATGCTTCTATGTAGTCATTGTCTACAACAATAACATGCACTGTTTTCAGCACATCATGCTTACCATATTTACTGTCACGTATGGAAATTTTAATTTGAAACCCTGTATAACGGCATATTGTCACAACGAAAGGAAACACTATATAACGGCATATTGTCACAAAGAAAGAAAACCCTAAATAGCGGCATATTGGCATAAAGAAGGAAAGCCCTATATCACGACATGTTCTCACAAGGAAAGAAAACACTACATAACGGCATATTGGCATAAAGAAGAGAAAACCTATATCACGACATATTTGCATAAAGAAGGAAACTCATTTAGCGTGCTTATCAATGGAGCTGTTTGGTTTTCCAGAGTAAGTGGGAGATTTTGGTTGTCCGTAATGATCAGTGTAATTTTGGCAAACCTATTTCTACGCATATATATGTATCCATTAATAGATGTAGTGCGAATTAAAATATTAATTTGTCTTAAATATTGCCTTTGAACAAAATTGTAGTTTCGAAAGCTCCCTCTTTCTTGTCGTTTTTCTTCAAAATGACGAAACGAATACAAATAGTTATATGATATGTGTTGCATTTACATAGAGCAAACGAGAGAGAGAGAGAGAGAGAGAGAGAGAGAGAGAGAGAGAAAGCTAAAGTAGGGGTAGAAAGCTAAAATTAATAAATTTTATGGTCACAAAAATAGTGATCATATTTAATGCAGATAAACCAATCGAGATTACAGTATTTTTGACAAAAGGGATTGCCGGGATGAAAACTCACAACAATACTTCTATTTTGACTGGGCTAAGCCCACAATAATATGGGGGTTTTTTTGTTGTTTTTCTGGTGGCCTCAGCTAAGCGCGCTATATGAAGTCTTTAGCTAAGCCCGCAATAATGATTTTTTTTTTTTTTTGGTGGCCTCAGCTAAGCCTGCTATATGATGCCTTTAGCTAAGGCCGTTATGATATGCTTTAGCAGCAGAGAGGGTGAACCTTACAAAATAGTTTTTGAACAAATATATTAAACAAGAAAATCATACTAAATAAGGCAAAAGATATAGGTCAATAACGCTAAACCAGAACTTCTAACCGAATTGAGATTCTCTCTAGGTGGGTTATTTACGCTGTTACTCATTCGTGACACCTTTGTTTGTAAATGCTATGCGTGTTCGTTTACGTGCTCGTGCGCGTAATTTTTGTCAGTCCACCCTCTCTGCTGCTGTGGACTTGACGATTTCGGTTTAAAGTATTTTGTTTCCAAATAAAACAGATTACCACAAATTAGTATGTGTTTAGAATTTATTATGCTAATAAATGACAACCATAAGCGTATTGATGACATTAACTCGATTTTTTAATTTCCGCGATCGTAATAAAATTACTCAAGCTAAAAGTATCGATTACTTCCACGACAAATCAATTACTGATAACAAGGAAATCAACATTTCTTTGTTTATCCGAATAAATTCATCGGATTCAGATGTATCAACAATGAGGTTGTTCCTGTCATTAGTGTTAAAAATATTTTTAACGATACTACTTATCATTACATCGGATATATATTTGATGAAGAAATGAAACAAAGAAATCTTCTTCGTGAACCCGAAGAATTCATAGAAAAACAACTTGGTAGATCATTATCCAAAGAAGAGAAGATCATAAGAAATATTATAATAGAAGATGATACTCGCGAAGATAAAAAATAATTACAGAAGATCTATTATCAGCTGTAATTAAATTATTATATCATTAATAATGATAGGCGAAGCTCACTCCGCTAAATTAGCTCGAGAGCAACTAGAAGCAATCACGAAATATCTACCTGTCCGTGATTCTGTCAGACAACAATTACAAGCGCGTCAGCAAACACAAGAAGGATTTGCAGAAGCCGCAGAAGAATTATTTAAACCTATTACAAAGATTACTAAAGGTATTCTTCCCGTGTTGGAAAAAACCGCTGAAGCAACTGGAAAAATAGCAGAGCGAACTAAGAAAACAAAAAAAATTCTACGAGAACTTCCAGCCGAAATAGTTGCTGCTTAACCAGCTCAAGAAGTACTCGAGGGTATTGACAAAACTCGTGATGAAATAGGTGATATAAAAGAACATATACAAGAACTAGAACCAGTAAAACCAAAACCCACCAGGATTGATATGATCAATAAATTTTTCCCAACATCTATTAAATTCATAAAATCTGATAACAAGGAAGATTTATCTGAATTTGCCGTGGAATGTTTTTATAATAAAAAAAGATTATTTGAAATCCGATTATGCTGGAGAAATTATAAATAATAATAATGGTACAACTGGATATATCGCATATACTACGGAGTTAAACGTATTCAAGGAGATGATATTCATTATGGTGAATACATTAATAAAATAAAATATTATGAAACAATAAAACAACAGCAACGATTACCGCGGCGGGTAATTAGACCAATAATTGAGGAAGAAGAATATCAAGACGTCCCCGGCGCAACTGGAAGTGGTATTAATACATGTGCAACTGGAAGTGGTCTTATTACTTCATGTCCAAATAATGTTCTTGCCGATGTTGATCGATGAGAAATTCTGATTGGTGGAAAACGAGCTGGCAATAATTCTCCAGAAATTAGTAATGAAGCAGCTGCTATTTGTCAACGATTATTTACAGGCGGTATCATGGATATTAACGTGTATCGGTCCCTCATTAATGAAATCACCGATGATTATCACAGTGATTAAGCAGTTAGATATAATTACTATAATAAGATGATCATACATGTTGCTCAACGTGGACCAACTATGGTCAGGGTGATAAATTCGAGATTACCTACATACAAATCATTCTACGGAGATGGACTCGCGGTTGTTGTTCAGTGTTTATTTAGAAGGATAGCCCCAAAAGCAATACCGATTGCAAAGCAACTAGGAATGAAAGCTATTGACGTTGTTCGTGAAAAAGATATTAGTGCTGCCGTCGACGTCCCCAGTAAAGCATTCTCTGCAATCAATGATAGACTAGCACGATAAATACGACGAAAACCTCAGCCAGTAAAATTACCCAGCACTGAAATGATGCCTGCAAACGTTAGTAAAATAATAAATCAAGCCGCAAATCAAAAAGTAGCGACACTGGCTGGTGAAAAAGAAAAAAATATAACCGCTAGTCTAGTAGCAGGAAGTGGTTTTCATGTTAAACGTAACAAATATAATAAGAATGTTCAAACGCATATCTGATCCCGCATTCGACATGGACGCACGGGTTCTCAAAGATGAATCGGTACGTGATTATCAGCATTATTCTTATGACGCACGTGTACCTGACGAGCGTGGAAGAACTGAATTACAAGTTCAGGATACAAGCAGATATTTCTTACCTGCTGAGGCATTTATTGAAGTCGAAGGTAGACTTTTAAAATTAGATAATACAGATTACGGAATTGGTGATCGAGTTGGTTTTGTCAATAATGGTATTATGGCGTTATTTAAAAGTGCCGCATGTAACATTGATGGGCGAGAGATTGAGATCTGTCATAATGACATCGACGTTGCCACAACGATACTTGGTCTTGCAAGATACAGTGATGATTACTCAAGATCAGCTGGTCCATCAATGATGTTTACCAAAGATACAACTGATCATCCAGAAAACAGAAATGTAACATTAAATGCAGCTGGGGATACAGTTGTATCAATGAATAAAAATTTCAACTTGGGATCCCCGTCACGTCGAGCAATGCTGAGCACCGATGAAAGATTTTCATGTGCGATTCCACTGTCACACATCTTTGGATTTTGTAGAAATGTTAGAAAGGTTATTTTTGGAGCCAAGCACACAATTATACTCGTACGAAAAAATACCGACGATGATGCAATATGGCACGCTGATGGAGCTAACGCAGGTGAAACTGCGGAACTTCATGGTAAAGTAATACTGACAAAACTTTCATTGTGGATGCCAGTAATGACACCAGCAATATCTAAAGAACAGAGGCTACTTTCTTTCATGGACAGCAGCGGTAAGTCGACGATATCATAGCTAACAATGGCCACGGATTCTATCCAGAGTAACATTAATGGTTTATTTACATGGCAAATAGCATCACAGCAAGGTGTCTCTGCACCGCGACATATATTTGTTGCACTTCAAGATGCTACGCAAGTAAACTTGCAAATACGAAGTATTATGATATTTGATAAACTCGACGTTACTAAGGTTTCTTTGAGGATAAATGGATATCAAGAACCAGCCGAGGATATTTTGTTAAATTTTGAACAAAACAGTTTTGCATGTGTGTATCATCGTCTGATGACGTTCAGGGGGCGTGATCAAAATGTTGATACTGGTTTACAAATATCTTAGCGGGAGTTTACGACGTTCTATCCGATCTATTTTTTGTCTCTGGAACACTTGGATTTGTTTAGACAGTACGTCGTTTACATACATTTTCGAGCTCGTGTTACAAGAGGAGTTATTGCTAATTACAGAGCAATCGCCGTTATACTCAGCGATAAAACAATGTTACTTGAAGGTGTTGGTGGACGAATGAGGTTACTGATGCGCCAGCAGAAAACATGTAAGCGTTAATTTAGAAGTCAGAAATATATCATAAATGTCATATGGTCATGTTAGTGTCAGTCTGACTCCTGGTCAGATTAAAAAACTGCAGTCGGCATCAGCGAAGCGATGTGGAGTAAAAATATCACTAGCGCGAGAACAAATCGTAGGTGGTCCTAATGAACTATCGCTGACGGAACGCCAGCTCAATCATTTTAATGAAGCCAAACGATCAAAGACCGGTATACGCGTAAAACTTTCTGCGGGTGCCATCAAAAACATTGCTAAGACAGGTTGTATATTTCCACTTCTTGCAGCTATTCCAGGAATAATAGCCGCTGAAGCTCCAGCTGTTGCAAAAGCAGCTGCGTTAGGTGCAGTTGGAACAGCTGCTGGAGTGGCATTAAAGAAAGCAACAGGGAAAGGATGTTAAAAAAAGAAGACGATCCCGAACAGGTCTAGGTCTGAGACTTCCAGGAACTCGATACGGGAGCGGATTAAGAATTCCAGGGACTCGCTGATTTTCCCGCTATCCAATTTTGATTTACTCGATGCTGCTACGTGATTAAATATTAAAATTTTCAGAGGTGTTTTTATGCGTGATCAATTACCGAAAAATCCAAATCTGATTGAAACCGATATTATTAATCTCGATAAAAGCTCTGGTCGTGGTACTCAATGGGCTGCGTACGCGATCGATCCACGTGGTATTGTTTATTTAGATTCGTACGGATTGGCACCATCAAAAGAATTTTTAAAATATATCGACAGACTTCAGAGTATTCCATTCTGGTATTCAACGCTACCAACACAAGCATTAACAGATCCACCAATATGTGGCCGTGAACCACTAGCAGTACTTGATGCTGTATCAAGATCAGCGAAACCACCTGATAAAGCTGTACACGAATACACGAGTTCTGTTTTAAATAATCGCTAATCATATAATGGTAGATATTTACGGAAGATCAGCTAAAACCAAACCTCAACAAGCACCACGTGAGGATTTACTCAAGCGAGTAACAAGGCAGATCAGTGATCAATTATCTGACCTGCTCGATCTTGCCAACGTTGAACCAAACGAACTTGTTATATTTCAAAACCGTGAAGGAAAATTGAAGACGAGTTAATATTTCAATCAACGATATTATCATTCGTAATCGATTGTCGCGAGAAGGTCTTATTGCTGTATATGACAAAGAGGGCAAACTTGTTCCTAGTGTTGTTTTTCCGTCGTCGATCCGAGATAGCATAAGTGAACGAGTGTTAAAAACCGATGATGTAATGAACGGCGTCGATAACATGAATAACAATAAAATTCCCAACGTAGGAGAACCAACAGATAATCTCGACGCTGCATCAACAAAATATGTAGACGACAACAATATTCCGATGACAACTTCGTTGTCGACGATCAATGATGGAATGACCACATTTAGAACTGAATTTTTTAATCATGTGCAACCGTTTATGAATTTTTTCGCAGAAACTTAAACAGAACCACTAATGAACTTTTTGGAAGTCCACCAAAACCGTTGATATTAAACTCGCAGACGTTAACATGAAACTCAACGATATTGTCAGTGGAGCCCCTAATATCATTCAAAAAAACCAATCTGATTAAAATTCCACACAAACAAATTAACAATATCGTGTACACAGTATCATCAGGATCATCAACATGGCATCAGACAATAACACTATCAAACATACCGCCGAGGTCACTGGCGTGTACAGGCTGTCCGTATTTAGTTCTGCAAAATTCAGGATATTTACTATATTTCCATGGCGTCATTCAACCGATAATATTTCTGGAATTATGTCTATTATATTAAATAAAGATAACGAAGAAATATTTATACTGGAACCATCCGATGAAAAAATAACCACAGCGTCTTACTGATGGTGTCTGGAATTTGTAGCTGAAATACCTCAATTAAGTAAGTAATATAGTATAATGATAGACGTTCAGCGATACAGATACGATCAAGTAACAAGATAAATTACTTCCAGTAGCACGTTTCATGAAAACTTTTCTTGATTATTATGGAACAACCAAAGAAAAAATCTCAACATTTACAATACCAAAACTAGATTCAAGTAGATTAAAAAAGAGACTCACGGATGTTATAGATAATTACTTTCCTAGAATCCTCGAATCATGGAAAAAAATACCACCACCACCGAATATCCTCCGATACAACAACGATTCGTACGGTGAAGGTCGTCATGTATCACCGGGTATCGTCAATATCACATCAACGATCGCTGTCAATCTAGTATGCAAAGTCATTGATGATAGTTATCAAGTTGACACTGAAAAATTCAATCAGGCCCAACAAGGATACATTCTGTATTCATTTACCCCTCAAGTCCCACCAAGTTATTTGATTGTTTCAGAACCAATCAATGTTGTTTATCTAAAATGTCATAATCTACTCTTATCGCGGATACATTTCAAACTTACTGACCAGACTGACCACTTGCTTGATCTTAGGTCAGAAATATTAAATATAAACCTGTATGTGCGTTCGTAGAACGTGATCGTAGATCTCACGTTCGTAGAACGTCATCGTAAGATCTCATCGTAGAAGTACCAAGCAAAAAAAAAATCTATCAAATAATATTTTTTTTTACCCATGATTTTATCCTTGACTAGGTCAAGGGTCAGAAATGAATTATCCTTCTTGTCTAGCTGGTTCAATAAGTCAAGGATACAATGATTATCTGGTCCCGTGACCTAGTCACGGCTGAGGCCGCTATCGTAGTTGCGGAATCGGTACATTTTCATAATAATATATAATGAATGTACCGATTCCGCAATCATAAAAACACTAGGTAGAACCTTCCGTAACAACGTTACAGGTGACACTATTGGTTTCGTTGTCAACGTCACTACAGTCACTTTCACTTTGATTAGAGTCACATTCGTCCTTATCTTTCGCCAGTAACTCTTCCGCAACTTCGTTCAATGACTCTGTCATCGACATAATATCTCTCAACTGTTCTATACGAGCGTGTACAATTCGTTTCGTTTCGTATTCGTGAGATAATTCTGACCTAACCTTTTCGATTGAACGTGAAAGGGGAAAAAATAATTTCACTTGCGTATCCGTGATTGCTGCCAGTGATTGTAACATCGCCTGTTGGATTAACTTTATGAATCTATAATCGGAGGGCAGCGTATATCTATTATCTGACTTTCGAAATTGTAATGATTCAAAATCACCCATTATTTTTTCAGGATCAAGCTCATCAGATATTTTTATACCGCTGTGTTGTAATTGCTTAATAGTAACAATAATGACATTAATATTTTCATGATTCATTATATAATAAATATTTGTTTAAATAAAAATATATTTCTTAATAAAAAATATATGTCTGAATCAGAATAAAAGTAAAAATATATTCTGAATCAGATAATTTGAAATATATTCTGAATCAGATAAAAAATAAAAGTATATTTCTGAATAAAAATAAACAACGGCAATGACGTTCGGTCTACTATTCCACTGGGGTTCCTTCTGCCGGTAAAGCCTTTACCAATAAGGTCCTAAGAGTCCTTTGTTAAGGCCTTTCATTATGGCCCACAGGCACTCTTTCATTGGTTAAGGCCTGTCTTATGGTCCACAGGCACCTTATTGAGACTTTTTTGTCCGGCGGACATTCTTTCTGAATGTCCCTATGTGGGTACCCTTTAGTGAGGTCACAAGGTCACGAGTTCACATCACCCTGCTGTTTATTTTTGGGGCGCAAGCGCATAGACACATCGAAGTCCTAATGTGCGAAACGAAATATTAGAAATTCAGAGGGTTGTCTAGGCATATCAATTTCATATAACCCCCAAAAAATCAAACACCGGGGTAAGTGCAAAACTGCACTCGCCACGTTATATGACGTTGGCGAGGGAGACAGGGGCTTGCTTGCGCCCGCAATTATTAAGAAATAGCATCCTAGCACCACCCCCGACATCTGTCTGGTACGGAGAATCGAATTACGGGCCTCGAGTATAAGAGCCAGACGCTTTAGCACTGCAGCATGAGATTCAGTTACAAATATACGTTTCAAAACTAAATGTATAGTTACCTAGCAGGAAATTCTCATTGACTGAGTCAAGGGTGATTAATATACTATTAGATTCTGTGATAAACGAATTCTGAATAAAATATAAAATAAATTGCGAAATCTGCAATCTTACACATTTCTGAATTTGGTTAAAATACTGTATTATCAACCCTTGATTTCGTCAAGGCAGAACTATCTAGCAATGATGCATGGATCGATATTATTACAGTTCTATCTGCATGCAGTCTAGACAAAAAAAAAATCGATAATGACTACCGCACACACGGCTTAATGTAAAATCCACTATAGCGCGGTTATCACGGAATTCAATATCATCTTGACAACGTCCAAGAATAAATTCATTGACAACGTCAGTGGAATTGAGATTTTTGTGCTTGATCATATGAAAAACGCAAGATTTCTCAGACTTCAATGTTTGATGGATTGGACGTATACTATTGAATAAATGTTGTAGTTATGTACCAATAACAAAAGGGAGAAACTGCTTGATTACTCTATCAGCGATGACAGAATTATCTCGCTTTATCTGTATGATATCCTCATCACGAGGTGGAGACGTGAAAAATAATTCCGGCGGTGGTTTTCATAGAACGGTTATTTAGCGAATCAGAGACCTCTATCGTTGATGACGGATCGGTACATTTCATAATAAATATAATAAAATGTATCGATCCGTTATCAAATTCAGGCAAATTTGTATGTGGATTCAGCATCATGATTAAACATACTAAACCAATTATTAATACTCCACACACAATAACAAAGGGAGACAACTGCTTGATTACTCTATCAGCGATGACGGAGTTATCTCGCTTCATTGTTCATACCGAAATTTGATCTTTTGTTTAAATTTCTTTGAAAATGCCGATCTTCTTGAATTATTTGCAACAAAACAAACTGAAGCCACACAAATGTCAAAATATTTAGCAGCTGAATTCATGGATGGGAAAAGTATTTCTCCATCTGTCTCTGTATTTGTGGATGTAACCGACCTCGGGGTCTTAGGATGCATACCAATATATCCTATCTTACAATTCTGACTTTGTGTAACAACCCTCAGGTTACATAACTTATTATCGTTCGGGTCTGAATTGATATGATCGACCACAAATCCATCTTCGATGACCCCATGAAAACACTCGTACAGAAATCTATGTGCGTAATATTTTTTTTTTCCCAGCATCAAACATGATATACCCAGTATTAATAACAAAACCAACTGGTTTTCTCCTTCGGCAATTCCTGATGACACCATCACGAGACGCTTCATAATTTTTAAGTATTGGATGTTTCACAAATTCATTTTGCTCCATTTATATAGTATTACTATTTGTCTAAATGATTATTTTGAAAATCTGGCCAGATAGTCTTCAGCGGCTTTTATGGGAGATTCACCTGACGATTTATTATCATAATATCGTTTCAACTCTCTGTATCTTTTACCACCCCATTGCACACATAACCTTGTTTTTCCTCTGACCCCAACACCACATCGTAAACACGGTTTCTGTGCTAGACTACTTTTGCGAAAACTTTGCATGTGTTGCCCACAGAATTCATTTACGGGTGATTTATTACAAGGAAGAGAAAATCCTATCATTAACCATTTGCATTT
>JAECUM010084700.1:0-23510 GCA_016617855.1 Megalonaias nervosa | reverse complement strand
GAGAGAGAGAGAGAGAGAGAGAGAGAGAGAGAGAGAGAGAGAGAGAGAGAGAGACTCGCAATACATTGTGGGAAATTCTATGTATGTACTGTTGATTTGCTGAGTTTGGACCAGAACCACTTACTCTCACATTTACCACGACAAACAGTGCAAGGATACAATGTCAGCAAACCTTGCATAATTTTACTGAGAATGAGTTGCTAGTGTGATATTAATTAACTTCCTTGGCTCAAATGCAGAAAAATTAATTTTAATATTATTCTTCAGTTATCCTTATCCTCTGATCAGAAGATGTTAAAAATGATTTAGAAACGGAATTTAAATGAAAATCGCACACATGTATATACTTTAATATTTTTAATAGCTCGTATTTGCCATCAAGAATATAATAAACAACCCGCTAAACGCGACTTTTTAAATCATACTTTCAGTTAATCTTTTACTTTAATTCAATGTAAAAATACACATGAGACATAGCCTATTACAGTGAAAAGAGGACATTAATATATTCCTTTGCGATTGTTGCGTCCACGTTGGGCTAAACAAGCAGGAGCAGCACAACACTGTAAATGATCCTGAGCGATATTCCAGATGTTTACTGCATGAGATGATTACTTCCAGCAATTCGCAAGTTATGTCATTACCTTGGCGCATCGGAAGTAGACACGTTGTATGTAACACTAGCAAGAGGTCAAAGATTGGCAATATTGTTAAACAGCTTCACATCTTTCAGCGGATGATTGCGCACAATGTCTTAAAAACACATAATGCTTTACGAAAATAATTCACTGTCAAGCAGTTTAGTATTTTTTTTTTTTAAAAAAAAAAGACCACCGTTGTTGCTGCTATCGATATATCAACTGGATTTATAACTGGCGCATTATGATTGAACTTGCTTATTGCTCCGTTATGCTTTCCACAGGCAAAATGTTCCTTTCAGTGGTTTACATTGGAATTTAACTCCTAGGAACATCATCCAGGACACACTATACCATATATGGTGCTGACATATTTTTGTTTAAACTATTACAAGCAGTGCAGGTGCGAAACTTTTGTGACTCGGTAATACACACTTAAAGCCGATGAATTTACCGTCTCTACTAATATTATCCTAAGGCAGTAAAATAATGATACGCTACTTAGAAACTATCTTTCACATCTGAAGAATACCGAAAATAAGCAGATGTTAGCGATGAGTAGGGTCAAAAGTCAATCGATAAGAGAGAGATGGAGTGGCTCGTGATACGAAGTAGATATCGTCCACTGTTTCAGTTTTGTATATCTTCCTCAATTATAACATAAAAATTCTCAGGTTTGTCCTCTATTGTAACATCAAAATGCTTTGATCTTCATTTGGATCTAGACTAACGTACATTTAATCTACGAAATGTCGCACTAGCTTTTAGATTAAGCCTTTACAAATTGCAAGATAATGAATGTGTCATTATTTTCATTTGAAATAGTTCTAAATGGAAGTTCATCTAAAGCATATTATTACTGAGTTAAAAGTTGTTTGGATTCTTTCATGACATTGCATCGACATGTATTTCGCCTACTTCTATATATACATATATATATATATATATATATATATATATATATATATATATATATATATATATATATATGCATATATATATATATATATATATATATATATATATATATATATATATATGGGCCTTCTGTGTCCGACTCTTTAGTGTCCGAGTCTTCCGTGTCCGAATCGTCTTTGTCCGAGTCTTGAATGTCCAAGGTTTCATTTTTACCAGCTTACGTCACAGAGGCCATCGTCATGAAATAACATTGTGGTTTTATGCAGTGCTTGATAGTTTTAAAGCTTATATCCCCATTGCAGCCGTTTATCATAAATGGTACCATTCTTCAATGTAACTAAAGTTTAGTTATAAGGAAATGATTTGTTAAAAAGCTATCTGCTATGTACCGTTCTTTGAAATAATCAAGATTTTAGGTTTAAAGGACGTGCCACCCCTTAATTCAGTCAACGTAGTCGCTAAAATGTAGTCATTTGATACATTCGACAAATTCCAGTAGTGAGTAATCTAATGAAAACAACATTAGCTCATGGCACAGACATTGATTTGAGAGGGAATGAAGAGAGGAAAATCCGCTTTTTTCAGCTCATCTGAGAAGAAAAAGCGTGCATTAAAGTAAGTCTTGAATGAATATTGGTGATCAGCAGGGTTTCTCAGTTCGACGGAGAAATTACATGCCTCGTAATGTGATGAAACGTCCATCTTATCTGGTTTAAATGGAACCCAACGATGTTTAGGCCCAATATATGTCAAGATTAAGTATTATTCAGATAATTTGGCATATACGACATTTTGCACGTAACAGTGGTATTGGGGCTTTAAGTAATGGTCAAAAGCATAGAAGAAATACACAGAAATGCCTGATTGTTAACTGCACCTGACATGAGAGCAGTCACGCTTATTTGACTACACTTACATACTATGTCACAGAAGTATATTAAATTGCCAGACAAGATAAGTCTGAAATATGCATTCATCATTCTTTCTTACAATGGTCAAGCAGCAGAAAGATCTCATAAAATTTTGAAAAATATGACTTGGTCATTCTTTTTCTTACTGGACAAGATTGGGACGAAAGTGTTTGTTTATTGGTTTTGCTGCTAGGTAATGAGTTCAGGAATCTTTATGTTTTGGTCCCTTTGGAGTAGTTTTTGGACATAGTGTCCGTGTACCATTCAAGTTGTTTAAAGAGAAAATTATTTCAAATGAAGATACAGCAATTAATCTTCTCGACTATGTTTATAATTTTAAATATAAGTTTGAAAGGCTTGCGATGTTGCAATAACTACTCTGCACTCTACTTAGTCAAAGACGAAATCAAGGAATGACAAAAAATACAAAGGAAAGGAGATTTCATCTTCGTGATAGAGTTGTGGCTCTATTGCCGGTGCAGCAAAATCCTATTTAGGTTAAGCATTATGATCAATCTACAGTTGAAAAAAGTGACTTAAATTATATCATTAACACTCCTGGGAGGCGTAAACAAAAGCAACGTAGCCATATAAATATGTTGGAGAAGTATGTGGACAGAGACAGCCCTGTTCATCATGCAATCAATTTAGCATCAATAAACCGCTTTTTTTGTACAATCAAGCACATGCCCTCTACGCTATAACGAAAAGAGAGTATATATTAAATATACATACATACATACATACATACATACATACATACATACTATCACAGAGCGGGTAGGATACAAAAGAAGGGGGCTGAAAGAAACAGAAAAACTCACACAAACATACAATACTATCACACGTGGGCTGGAATTATTTATAGACACACTACCATACACTCAATCCGACTATCAAGGGTAAGATGGGATAAGGGATTTTAAGTTTAAGTGTCTGCATAGACATAAACAAAACCATGCATAAAACATAAGCAAATACATACACAAACACAATTTGGGAAATGATTAGAATGTTTATTGTACAGAAATCTGGGTATCTCTGAAAAGAGACTTTCGTTTAAATTAGCCCAAAGAGTTTACATAAGTGGCATCGATTCTCCCTTCTCAAAAATTCGTCTAACGTTGGGTCCATCTAGAAAGGCCTTCATCCGACACCATTACGTCTCTACATACATTCTTCTTTTACATATCTCTGTATCTGCAATTCTGGTAATAACTAACGATGCCTTTACTTATACGGGGTAGTCTGTGTTGAAGAGCATACTAGAACCAACAGTGAATGACTTGTCTTGATAACAGGCAATACCATAGGAGAATGCGCTGGTATATGGAACCTATAACAGGATCGAAATGTTCGACCAATCAGAACGCATGTTAAAAAATTCAGTCACAGCGTGTGGTCTCTCTTCCAATCAGACTACAACGCACTCTTGACGTCACAGTCAATATATACGCTGGAGCATTCTTACAATTTTCTATTCTGGAACAAACTGAATAAATATTTATAGCTGAACAAACGAAGGCATTGGGATGCTCCTTCTGAGGATATATCATATACTCTGAGTTACAGTAGCATGAATGCTACTGCAAGCTGTAGCAAGAATTCTTCATCAATACGAGAATGACTTCAGTATAGCTTTGGCTGATTTCCAGTAGTCTCTGCAAGAATTTCGCTCCAGCTAAGATAGTACTACCTTCATCTCCTCCACCAGTACCAGTGGTTTATTAATTCGGAAAGAAATGGAATGAAAAATTGGAGAGATTTCTGCAACTTTAAAAAAGAATAGCACAAGCATTTGTTCAATAACAGCAAAATGAGACAACAAGAAAGTTTTAAAAAGAAGAGGAAAATCTTGAACAGTGAACAGAAGGAAGGGGTTAAACGGTTGGTTGCATGACATTTTCGGCAGAGTTAAAGTGTTTGAGAGAAATATATCAGACTTCCTTAGAAGAACGCAAGAGAAAGAGATTTTCTATAACTAGTCTCACCGATACTGAGAAGCCAGCAGCAGCAACTACCAAAACAGCAACAATAGCAGAAGGAGGAAAAGTAGGAATTAGGTATGGAAAAGGATTAAGACCGTTCAATCTGATGATTTCAAGTCCATAAATTTTGAAGAACGCCAAGGGCCTTAGAAGGGCTACCGATATCTCTTAGAAATGAGATACTAATCATAAATTGTCAAATCAGGTAAAACTTAAATCACTTCCGATGATTCTAGTGTGTTTGAGTGTGGGTGTTTATGAGTATCGTATCCATACTAAAGATAAAAATAAATGATGAGAAATAGACAATTACGTTTTCTTCGGTATATTATTGTGAGATCAGAATCACAATGAAATTTCATAATGTATAACTAATGTATGTTTTCTTCTCCTATCTGTTTCCACTGTCACTCTCACTTTTATGAATTTCTGTACTGGTATGGGTTCTTCCTCTTCACTTTCTTCGAACTGTATTGAACATTGAGAACTATCACTTACGCGTACAAGGTGAATAATAAAGAGTTCAGGATTGAAGTGTTACCAGAGAAACAACACCTTTCATTACAGATTTGAGGGATTCATTGTTAGGGACATTAAAACAACACTGCCAAGCTTAAGTTATACAATTACTGAGATTGTGCTCATTGGGATGTTTGTGTGCAAATAATCCAAAGACTTAATGTTTGTCCAGGAAAGAAAACATGTCGCTTTTGTGACCATTTGTTGATTTTAATCATGAATATTATATTCAAATATATGATAACGAACTCAAAGAACAATTAAAAGTAGATCAGGACAAGAAAAATAAACAGGACCATTGTTTGTTTTTATATAGATTTAATGTACATAAGATACAAATACATCTCTAAGTTTTATGTTGCTCATGGTGCACGTGAAAAGTGTATACCAGACTCTTTGTTTCATCTTTGTCCCATCTGTATCATAGTTCCAGGAGGTCTTGAATAAATATCTGGTGGAGTCCATATTCTTACCGATTTTGAAGAACAGATTTTAGACCTGACCGACGTCACATTATTTAAGCTGCGATCAATATGCTATAGTGATGGCTAACAATTTCTCGAAATAGACCGACACTTTCTTTTGAAACATTATTCAGAACAAGGTACTGGATGTCGCACAGTTACCACGAATGGAGCAAAACTCATTAATTTGAAAGTGGGAAGCGTCCATTTTAATGATTCCATGAGTTATTTAGCCAAGCCCATCTCTAGAAAATCTTAAGCGTTAAGAATGACAGGATAGTATTTTCCCACACTTTTTCAATACCGAAGGTAATGAATGCGTTGTGCTCCTGCATTTGCCTGAAGTTTGTTACTACGACCCCGACAGTATGCTCACATATCTGAAAGAAACATTATACAACTGGCACCAAACTAACTATTTAGACCCGTGACGCTTTCTAGAAGCAATGTTGCAATACTTCAGATCTGATGGTGACACGTCGTGGAAATGCGAGGTAATTATTTCTGGACAATGGAGGTATCGATCCTTGAAGGAAGCTATCTAAAGCTGTGGATTAATCTATCGAAATAAGTTCATACCATAGAACAAACTAGCCATTCTTTCCCCTCAGTCCTATCGCTCTGTCAGCAGTCCCCTAAGAATGCTCTGGCTGCATTGCTTGTATGAAATTAAAGACAAATAGGAACAATATTCTAGAAACGTTGGAGAAAAGAAAAATGGAAACCATTATGTGGATGGTTGGGATTTAGAAAAGCAACAGATCGCCTACAAATTCCAGGATATGTATTTTACATATGCCCCATTTATTTTCCTAAATGAAACTTGACGTTCTTTCTCAGATGGACTCAGCTTAGAAGAACTGTATAAGCAAACATACTAATAACGCCTGTGGTTAGAAAGTCAAGGATACTAAGTGATAGAAATGTGGAAGCACGACTCAAAACCGGTCTAGAATTTAGAAATATTGTCGACAATTACGTGGAGGATAAAATCCTTTAAATCCAAGCAATAGTTTGCTTGGAAGACGAACCCAACATGAACGAATCTCAAGAAGAGGAAACCAAATCGCTGTTTATTCCTAGTAGTCTTGGATGTTCAGATATGCTTAATACTCCACCGTTGACCATAAAATGTTGGCTTAGAAAAATTTGTCAATACGATGGTTTTGCAAACTGCTACACACGAGCAATTTGTATCATCATGTTTTACCATATTATTTCTAAGGCAAATTGATGTTCAGATTACGTCGTCGTTTACTTCAACGTATAATCAAGAGCAAGGTGTCGCAACAAGGATGAAGAACACGCTTTTAAAGGAACGTGGGTTAATATCAAATTGTTTCATGTTCTGGATTGTGAATCCAACTGTTAATATTATATGAAAACTGGCACTTTCCTATGACAAACCATTACCAAAAGGACGACTCATCACTGAAGGAAGTTTCTCAGATTCGAAAAGACAAAGAAAACATTTAAAGAGCGGCTCCGATCCCTAGAAGCCGTCACTATGGAACACGAGATAAAGGACGAAGGAAGTCGATGGTTAGCCAGATTAATGCTGAATTGGCTGTGCGAACCATTGGCATAACTTCAGATATTGCCCAAGATGGATTACTTGGCAGACCTAAGTGGCTACTTTCAGCTTGTGGACGCCAAAGAAAGAATTACGAACTACCTGGGATTAATCCATTAAGACTTTTGTTGGTGAATTATGAAGACGAGATAGAGTTTGAAACGCATGAATTCATGCATGTCAATATTGTCGCGTACGTGACATCCAACGCCAGTTTCAAACTGAATGATGCCTTAAACCTCTTAGAAGATGGAATCCTTTACTTTGACATTGACAGTTATATTTGCATCGCTCACCCTTTTGCGAAACACCCTGACATTGAAGACCATTTAGGAGTACGGACTGACGAACATCCAGAATAGACACTATTATGATTCTTTTTGCGAGCTGTGGCCCAATACCGAGACCAACATGGACAAGTGCATATCAAATGAAAAGTTGTGAACTAACACTGAATTATCGTTCCAGTCAAGTAGTTAACTTTGACGTACTGAAAGAAGCTTGACAGACCAGGCAAGATCACGATTTTTGCTTGAACACAATTGCACATTTACACAATCACCAAACTGTCATCAACTTTTACGGAAAAGTCTATCACACTGTATAACATAAACGGGTGTGACGTCCGGGCAACTACATGTTATTTTAAGGGCATGCGGGCTGCCATCATAGAATGGGGTACGTTCCAAGACAAACACTTCCTTTACGAATACAAAAACGCCGACCTATAAAGGTACATAATTCAACATAGAAACAAGTGATGGATCCACCGTGGACTCCAAGGTCACTGAACTTTAGTAGGATGCTGTGTCGTGTGACTATAGTGATCTAATTCTCTGCAATATCAGCGATGCAGTACGACCTTGCCGCTCATTACTATGGAAAGCGATGCTTTTCGGTTGATTTATCTTCCTATTTGCGAAAGTTGCGCATCACAACCTTACTGCTTTCTACTCTCACAAACCACTCTGGATACCACTATTTTATAAAGATGTAGGATTAAATGAAGAATACATGTTTCCTGTGGCTATTGTGACTTCTAAAGTTGACTCAGGACCTTAAAACAATTATCTAAAATGTGGACCACCCAGTACCAAAACTTTATGCAGAGCAGGGTTTATTTACTCGGATCGAGGAGATCGAGAGCTGTGTTTCAATTGTGGTGTGAAAAGAATATAAATGACGAACAAACGGGAGTAAAAAGATTCAACATTTCTGGAACATGCCAGATGGTCTCCTTGCTGTCTCCACCTATATTTGGTCGGGAATGATTATTATCTACATGAAATTTTAGAGGAGAGAATTTGGAGTTTACCTTCTGAAATACGAGAACACATTTACAAAGTGCTTGTAAAGATTCAAGTGAAAAGCAAAGATCAGTCGCATTCTTTACGATATAGCCGTTTTCACCAGTGGTAACTGGATTCTGTGGATTCTGTAAGAGGTTTGATTATTTTGAAAGAGTTTAAATCGTCAGACAGTGATCAACTACCCACGCCTCATGGAGATCTTCTGACTATAACGTATCAGTGGCACAGAGGATTACAGTTGGTTATGACTTGCAGGATTACATATAAACATTTAAAAGAAGTCTCACATCAATAAGAGATTTAACGGCGTGTGGTCCATAAGCTAGTGACTGATCTGGTTCGATATAATTTACCACCAGATACAGTCCTTCGAAAAGAAAGACATTCTTTTGAAGGACTAATATAAACGCTTACCACGCGACGATATCAGTCGTGCAACAAATCCCGTGGAAGGAAGTAAATGATAATGTTCATTAGTTAGAGGTTTTTCAAACAACTTTGCGATGACTTTTTACACATACAATTCCGGTGAATTTTCGACTGCGTGTCTTGTATGTGCTAGTGACTAATTTTCTTTGATTTCGTTTGCCAGCAAGATTCGCTATTCGCTGAGAACAGTTTATGAACAGCACATGCAGCAACAGAACATCAAAACTTTATCTGTGCACAAGAAACGCATTCTTTTAATGTATTGCCATTTCTAAGCCATAAGTCTCAAGCTTTGTGCGAAGAAAAGTTTTGCCACGCTTTATCTGGGTTTTCTGCTTACCAACTAGTGTGTGCGGCTTCTGATGCACACCAACAAATTCACGACTGAAAAGATGTACGTGACTGGAGAAGTCTTGAGACTTCGATGGTTAAGTTCAAGAGATGTTCCTTATGCCAAAGAAATAATTATAATAATTAATTATTAGTAATCTAAGGAAAGATGTTGGCTAGAGGAAGTGATAGACAAATCAGAAGTAAAAATGGAATTAGATATCTTAGATGAAATATAAGAAGAAAAAAATAACATGAAATAAGAAATATTGCAAACACACGAGAGTAGCAGTAGAAATAGTATTGTACAGATAGAAAAGAATCTGGAAGAAATGACATTCCTAGAGGGATCTGAGACAGTGAATTCGATAAAGACTAGAAGAACACCGGAGTAAGTGCGTATACTAATTGTGACATAAATAGATCGAAAATGGTATACACTACATGCTTATATGCATCAACAGTGATTTAATTCACGCCACATTGGTGTACTCAATCATGTATGATATTTGTTTTCGTGTACTGATTCTTGTAAACTGAAATGTAAATATATTTCTCTGTGTTACACTATGAAAAACAAAACATCATTACAATTTAATAAAGCATAAGTAATCTTATAATATACAAGACTATTGTATGGCTGTAGCTTCTTCTGCTCTCAAAGTGATTGATGAAAAGTTATATCATGAGTGTTGGGAAGGATAGTATCTTTGCTATTCCTTTAACAGGCAAACAGAATATGTCAAACGTTTGATCGAACACAACTCACAATTGTAAAATTGCTTTACAGTCTCCACAACATATCGTGTGGTGTTACAAAGTGTGGCAATATGCTGAAACGTTGCTCTTAGAAAGTCAAGGAGAAACCATTTCCTTTTTTAGAAGGCGTTCCTCGAGACGACGATGGGATTGTGTTTAAATTTAGTCAAAGACATCTTGTCATATTCTTTGACATATTAAGAGGAGGAAAAGAAAAATAAATTTGATTTACACGAATAGGACTTAATCGTAATGATAGCAATAATTATTTTACTCAAAATTTGCTCAAAGTAATGCACATCGCATCATCAGTCTCAATTCCCATTATGTGGTAGTGTTTCAAAGTGCAAAATTCAAATCTCAAGTTGAAGTGTAAATGAACAGTTAGCAATACGGTAACTGCATCATGCGTATGACGATGCAAGTCAAACACCCATATGTATTTACTTACCGATTTAAAACATACCACCCCCGATTATATGAGATTTCGTACCAATTTGTTTCAAGTCTGGTGCCGATAAAAAGACCTTGTCATTTACACATCACCTTTTTGGTATGACTGAAAAAAACCTATAAAGACATCGATGACTTCTTTTCTTAAAAACAGTATTCAACGTGATATCTTTTCAATCACATTCCTTCAAGGTATAATTCTTATACCAAATCAAACAAAACGCTTTTGAAAAACAGTAAAATCGACACTCAAACCAAAAAGAAATAATTTTGGAACTGGTTCAAGTGATCTTTAAGAGGAGTCATTATTGGTTCACTATTCAAACGGAATCCTGATGTTGAAACTTACAAAGAATATCTCAATCCCAATAAAAGACGGCAGACAAAAAAAAAAGAGTGGTGCAAGTGATGCAACAAGGCTACACTCTCACAAAAAGGACAACATCATAGAGGTACTGCTCCTAGAACGCGCACGTACTCCAGAAAACTCATCACACTATGACGGTCTCTACTCATACAACTTCTGCTGCTTCTTCTGCGTTCAGATGATCTGAAACATCTGATTTAAAACGAGCGTCTCCTAACTTTATGAAAAAGTGGATATCCTTTTCTAAAGGACCTTCTACTTTTGTGGCGGCGACGACGTCTTCTACTGCTTAGAGAATGCTGCTGCAGCTAAAACAAAGTGGCGTCTCGTACATAAGATAAAACAGAAGACAGAACAGGAGTGATACACAGCAATATTTACTGAATTTATTCCAAGAAGAACTGACAAGATTATGTCTGTTGAAAACACCTCATTTTATCGAATGCTGCTCATAGTTAAGTTGATACGATTTGCCGACAATCAGTGGAGACGAATCCAGTATGAAAGGATGCGTGAGATACGATTTACTTCAGTATTTGTGATCCCGAACAAAGATGTCATCAAGACGTGCACAGCAACTTCCTCGTCTAAAGAAACAACCTTCCTCCGAAACAGGGGTAAACAGGGACCCCACAATCGTTTGGGTATACATCGGGATGTGTTGTCAGAACTCATCAAATCCAATACTACAACGCAACAACAAATCATTCAAAAACATAGAAAGAAATCATCTATACCGTGTGTGAATGTTGTTGGAACTTACACGGTACCTTTGTCCGAGATGCAAAACAACGATTAGGAAAATATCAGAACGTCCAAACAACATTCACTCACTTTAGTTCCATACAAGCGATATAAGTAATTCCGTCGTTGGTACGAACAATAGATAACTCATTTATCTCCAAATCCTAATCTCACCTTGGTCTTCAGTTGCAGCATGAATTTTAATCGTTGATGGATCGAACCAATTTGTTAGAAACAGAGAAATTGCAACCGTACACTTATTACAATGTCTTCAACTGTTTCACCGAACAGATTCAGATGAAACAGGTAAACTTACACTGAGAGCTTTCAAGACTGTCTTGAAAAGCGAAGAAAAACAAAAAGCAACAAAGACAGACAAAACTAAAGGGATGGATGGAGAAAAAAGTTATTTCGAATTCAGTTTGTTCATATATATGGTAAGGTAGCATCTTGTTGACATCATTCCCTACTCCCAGATGTGAGGAAACGAAAGCAAGCGTGGGTTAAAAAGATGAGCTCAATAACTTATTCAGCAGAAGAAAAATGAAAGTAAAGAAGACAAACTTGAGAATATAAATAGTGAAAAGTCATGACCCAACAATCGATGATGGCTCCGACTCAAAGTGCTCGTCAGATATGTCAACCCTAGTCGCATTCCAAAGAAATACCAAACAAACATCAACATAAGAGCAGTATAGAATAGTGTGTTACACACTGACGAGCAGCATAACTCTGCCCCCAGAAAACAGAAGACAAAACAGAAACAAGCATCCAGTGAGAACAATGATATCCTTTTAGCCAGCATTTATTACAGTTCTGCTCATGCTGCTGTTTACGGAGGAATTCCGACTAAATTCAAAGTGTACTTTGCAAGTTGTCCGACGATGGTTACAATAACAGTCGATGCACACATTATATAAACCCATTTTAGAAGAATTTCCCATATTGCAAACCAAAGTAGCACTCATCCATCTTAAATAGCAATCAGATTTAGCCCATGTGTCTCGTTTAAAAACGTACAAGCTTACCATAAATACTTTTCAAAATAAGATGATAAAAGAAACATTCATTTTTTCCACTACTGAAAGTCTTGAAACGAATGGGAGTATCTTGGGAATTTTGCAAGGAACAAGTTTGAAAGAACTCGTGTGCAAAATTCAATGCATTCTCAAATACATCGACCTATTACCTCTTTTTGTCAAGAACGGAGAAGTGTTAAAAGTAAATGTTTACTTGCCTCAGTTTTAACGAGTGACCAAGAAAAACCACTACATGTACCATTTCGAAAGCATTCTCGAAGAAGAACATTTAAAGTCGATAAATGTCCACTTGAAGAAATGAAAGTGCATTGGAAACTCCCTGCCTAATTTTTTTCGATTCTTGGAATACCGCTTCAGAAGTCATTTGGAAAATCATTCTCCTTTGACCACGAGTGACTCGTCGGAAACCAGAGCGATCAAACAGGTATTAACCAATCTGATATAACATATCCTAGTGACTGCTCTATGGACGTATTTCCAAACAATACCTTATTATGTGTTACAGCCAAATGATCTCAAGCCATACAACTGGATCAGGAATTCATTGGGAAGTAGCGTTGGTAGAAATCATCGAGACTGCGTCAATATCACCGAACGTCAAAACACTTTCGTCGTCGATATCCTTAAAAAGCAAGTTTGAGAACAGTCGTATTCTCTCTAATACGAAGCTACAAATCCATCACCAACTAATTCTATATTGACCACCTATAAAATGAGAATTCCTGCTGGATATTATTTTATTGCCAACACATCTTGAAGATATTTGCAGCGATCGGTTTGACAAAACCTTGGAATAGATTGCTTAAGTGTAGTGATAGAGTACTTTGTATTAAAATGTATTTTCGTTTTTGGCAGTAGTGAGAGGTCCATTACTTTTTGTCCCGATTAGTCTTCTATTCTGAATGGGTACCCTGTTCTCGCTCCTATGAAAGATATTTGCAACAACGATCCGTTCTACAAGTAACTTCGCTACCCTGCCGAATGGAACAAAGGACTGACTTTGCTGTTTGTGTACGACAACAACGTCGTGGGAAAGACGGCAGTTCAGTAACTCAGAGTAATTCCTTTCAAAGCGGAATTTGCCATAATATCTTACGATGAAAGTTGTAACAAGTACATCATCGTTATCTTCCTGTCAGTAAATCGTATTTTTCCAACACGATTCTCCAGTGAATTGTTAAGAAAACAAAGAAACACAATAGATGTATCCTGTGTACGAAGGCGTTGCCGGACAACAATGACATGGTTTAGGAGATATGTTAAAATTAGCAGAGACAGGAATTTATTCAAAACGTCCTCATCGACAAGCAAAGTCATAAAGAAACTTGCATGAAAGCTGGAAACAATTTGTTGCTTCAAATTAGAAAATACCTTTTGGGTCGCCAGACAATTACATGCTGTTGCTTCGCATTTCTATCCAATGCATTACTTCTTTTTCTACGCCGCAGCAAGGACGAGGCAGAAAGAGACATCTAATACATTCAGATATCCAGAAAAAGAATAAGAAAGGAAGAACAGTAGCTGTCAGGGAACTGAACGTTTTTGATTACTAACCGAAAAAAGGAGAATGATTCACCGATATTTCCTAGCGAGAAGCAGCATGAATACTTACCATTACGGATAGTACTCGGAGAATTTATTGAGGTACAGAAAAGAAGGCAAGAACACACTCGATGTCTTAAATGACACACGGTTGACAGAAGCTGATGAATCTCACAATGCTAGATTTAATGGTCGTCAAAAGAAAATCAAACACGGATGCGGTTTAGGAATGATATATCGTTTGCATTCGGACATGACATTGCAAGACAAGTATTTGTTAAATGGATCGTATGTACGCCTGAGACTCAATCGAAAGTAGTACTGTGTTTCATTTGACGGCTAATGTAAATGAATGTAAAAACAGTCATTAAAGAAGCTAGCTTTGCTTACGTCCTGTGGAAGTATTAACTACGGTGAAAAACGATATGAGTCAGACTCTGAACAGAGCGAAAGCACGTATTCTCTGCAATGAGTGGACGTGAAAACATGCACCATTTCCTCCAGACTCCGATCCAATATCTAAGATCGGGTTTTCCTAGGACAAGAACCCCAAACGTTTACTGCTCGTCATCGTCAGCGCTGCGGTCATCGATGAAAATCCTTTCAAGTTCCAACACTTCAGTGTTTCCAATATAGGAGTCATTAGAGGTATTTTATACCAGGAAATTGTAATCTATCATTGCCAGGAAGGAAATTGAGGAAAACCATTGGTGTAAATGGTGGAGTACCGTTTAGACCTTGTAAAAATAGGGTGTAATCACTGTCACAGTAATATCAACAGTGAGAAACCCTAACTTAAAGTAGCAAAGAGTTTAATGATAGCAATAACAGAGAAAGAAGCGGTGAAGATTAAAGCAACCTTAGAAAGGGAAACGATGAAATGAGAAACTAAAAGGGAGGGAAAATCCAGTGCATCAGTGCATACTGGATGATGGTACAGGAGAAAATGTACATGCATGCTGGATCCTAATGAGGCGAATGAGGTCAATGATCTATTTTTAAGCGGACGATCTTGGAGCTGTAGGCACTAAGGGAGAAGATTTTTGACGGAAAGCTGAACTGCCCTTGTCATGGCCACACATATCTCTAGAAAAAGGCTATACAAATCGGTTGCCAAAAGTTATCATTGTATATATTTGTGCGTGTTTTTCTGTATGTCTCTGTTGACAATTAAAACTTAAAATCCCTTACTTCTTCTTCTTCTATATGTGCGACAGAATGTGTGAGGGTATAATATTGTGCTTATAAACACTGCCTACCCTTGTGTGATAGTATGGTATGTTTGTGTGGGAGTGTATATATATTTTATCTCCTTTCATTTACATTCTATCTCAGTCTTGTGTGATAGTATATTTGTATGTCTGTAAGTATAGCATGTATGTTATACACAGTTTTACCATTGTCCTAGTGTTGGAGTGTGCGCTAGACTGTAATCAAAACGTGGTTGCTGCAATGTAGGATATGTATTGGATTTCAATCAAAAACGGTTGCTGGATTGTAGGGATTGTGTTGGATTGTAATCACAAAAGGGATTCTGGGTTGTACAGAGTGTTTTGGACTATAATAAGAAAAGCAATAGTTTGATAGTATATGTTGTGCGGTGGATTGTATTGAAAAGTTTTTACATTGCAATTCCCCTTGTCCACGTGACGAGAGAAGACAAGTTGCGAATATTATAAGTGCTACAAGGTATAATAGAGAAAATATTTTCAGGGAACGTGATATATTTGCCATACTAAAATTAGAATCTCGAAAAGGTTCTAGAAAGTTGGAGTCAACTGCTGTTTCTCCCCCCCCCCCTTGAAAATAAAGGTTTATATGTTAATCTGATGCACGAGAATGCTCATTTACATTGCACCTGTTGCGTATTTATGTCGCAATGCAACATTGTGTTCGTTCAGTCCTTTAGTGTTACTAATAGATTGGTTAAAATGAATAAATACGTTTTTCTTGTTTGGAACGAGATAATGGAATTGCGTAAATATCATCACGTTTCCTGCAAGATCGTTTTTTTTTTTTTTTTCTAATTAAATTCTAGCTGTTTTAAAATTCAATTATCTGTTTTCAATCTGATTAGATCTAGCCTTTTGGAATTTTGTTAGCCGGTATAAAACCGTATCTATCTTCAAATTACAACTGTGTGTTCTAAATAACACGATTAATTCCTTCCAATAAAAACCGAATGTTTTGGAGTACATATTTTAACTAGACACGTCATCAATGTTATAACGTTTTGTTATTATTATTATGGACTAAAACGTCATCAATGTTATTACGTTTAATTATTATTTTGGACTAAATGTTATAAATATTATAACGTTTTCTTATTCTGATGAACAAAAAACGTCATCGATGTTATTTATTATTTTTATGGACTTAAAACGTCATCAATGTTAGAACGTTTAATTATATTTATCATGGACTAAAAACGTCATCAATGTTATAACGTTTTATTATTCTTATGGACTGAAAATTTCATCAATGCTATAACGTTTTATTATTAATATGGATTTTAAACGTCAACAATGTTTATAACGTATTTGAATTATTACAGACTAAAACGTCATCACTGTTATAACATTTTATTATTATTACGGACTAGAAACACCATCAGTGTTATAACGTTCCTCTTTCTCTTCTTCTTCTTAATATTATTATTATTCACACACCATTGATTGACCATCTGAAATGAATAAGCATTCAAATCAAATTTCTGCTAGGACTACACTTACGCCAATTACGTGTCATCAAACAGTATGATTATGAAGTTTGGAAACGAGAGAGAGAGAGAGAGAGAGAGAGAGAGAGGACTGACCAAACGTAGATTTTGTATTTTGTTCATATCATAAAGCATTTTCATTTTACGCAAGAGTAAATAAGACATATGAGCTATTAAGGAATATCATTTGTGTTTGGTACACCTGTATCAGATTTGAGTAAAATTCGTTGACATATGTATGTTCTTTTAAGAACATATATTTCTTGCAACATAAAGAGAATTGTTAAGACCACAGTGTATGTTTCTCGTGATATCACTTTCTTTTCAAATATACTATTGTTATTCAATTAATAAATGGGCTAATGAGTATAGACAACTCAGAATTTATTACAATTTAAGCCTCACTAAACCGATCCGTGAGGACAATTGATTGGGTTAAGAGAAAAAAGACTAAAAATCAAAGGATAGGAAAAACCAAAGATTTAATAACAGCACTTTCACCTAATTTGACAGCTAATTTATATGCAAATTTGCAAAATTTAGTTTAAAGACATTTTGTTTTGCTTTTCTTTGCCCATCAGTAAGTAAATGCATGTGCATTTAAGTTTTGTTAAAGAAATTTATGGCTGAACTTTTGATGCATACAGTAAGACACGTCTGTCGCAAGCAGACTCATTTGATCAACATTAATATCCTATACACGCACCTAGACACAATTACACAATACATATGTATACACGTCTACCCAGACACACACTTATAATCACACACATTTACATACATACATTCATATATACCAACATACATACATACATACATAATTAATTAATTACCTACCTACCTATTTACCCACTCACCCACCTACCTACCTACTTACCTACTTATCGACAACATACCTTCATACATACCTACATACATACATACATGTATGCATACATACATATATACCTACCTAACCACCTACCTACCTACCTACCTACATACATAGACACTCACGCAAGCAAGCACACACGCGCACACTCATGTACATACATACATACATACATACATACATACATACACACACACATACATACATACATACATACATACATACATACATGCATGCATGCATACATACATACATACATGCATACACATTCACATATATACGTACATCCTTTCATCAATCCATCCATCCATACATGCAAAGAGTACGTACATACATACATAATTACATATATACATTGATACATACATGCATGCATGCATACATACATACATACATACATACATACATACATACATACATACATAAGCATGCACGCAAGCACGCACATACGCACGCGCGCACACACACATACATAAATACATACATACATACATACACACATACATACATACATAAGCAAAATAATTGAAAGATGAGCAGGACAAAGTGCAAAATTTAAATCAAGCCTGGAATGGTACCTGAGAAGGTCACTTTCAAAATAAAATACTGTTTCGAATGTCAGTACATTACTATCATGAATTAACATTGAGAAATTGTAATTCTAATTCTTAAATTTTGATCCAAAATGTTAACTATTGCTAACATGACAGTATATGAAGTTTTAAATGTAAAAAATGTTAACACCGAACAATCAAATGTAAAAAGAAACTTAGTACTGGCGGAATTAAGTCTGTGTGCCGTTGTCGCTACGCAATAATTATTACACCTTTATTGCAACGCCAAACATCAACACATTGCAATAACTATTACACCTTTATTGCAACGCCAGACATCAACACATTGTACCACTCAGAGCTGAGTTCTGACCATGCTGTTGCTTATACTCTGTTTTGAAATTCTGTTGTAGTTAACAATAGTCCTCCATTAGAAATGGATGTTGCAGAAGTGTGCAGACTCATCCCGGCCTACAGTTTCGTTTGCTTAGTCACAATCGACTGTCTGATTGACCATAGACAATTACCAGACAAAATTGTTGCACAACAGATGTGGCAGTTTTGATGACATATAAATAGCGTATGACATAAGTACAATGGTAACACAACCGAGTCTGTGTGAAATTACAGAGATAAAAATTGAGGTAGTCAGAGAGATAAAACACTACAAGGAAATGGCATGAGAGCGAAATACCGTGTGGCGTACAAAGTGTTCAAAGGTGTTAGAAGACGCAATGGATACATTCCACCGGTGTAGGCATGGTAACTGCTGGTTTGTGTTTATAACGAGTTGCAATGGTTTATTTGTTCCAACAAATGTTATCGAATTTAGCACAACAGTTATAGGAATTGTGTCAATAGGACTGAATGAAATGGTGAATCGCGACAAAATTATAAAACTTGATGAATTAGAAACATCAGCCATCGTTCTAGTAAAGAAAATTAATATTTCATATGTTAGCTATTAAATGACCCTTATAGTCTATAATCATGAAAATTATTACACACAACATAGATATACATACAAAATAGCAATAAGTCTGTAAAATCAGCATATATCCGTTTGGTTGGTTTATATTTTTATTTTACCACTGTCTAAAACCAAATTCACGTAAATAATTTTTCTCATGGCAAAGGATACACATTTTTGACAACATATATTTTCTTCTTGGCATAATTTAATTGTTGTCCTTTTACTTGGATATTCTCTTTGCTTCCCAAGCTCTTAATTATTCGCCAATTCTAAGAAGACCTTTTCAGAATCCTTGAAATCTGTTCGTCTCAAACTAATATTTAACACGATGCAACATTTTGCTGATCAAACAATATAACTCAGTTCAAAATTTCAACTGTAAAGCAACTAAACATATACCTTCAAAGTTTTGCAAGGTAGTATATTTATCTTTGCTACATAAGTCTATTGAACCATATTCACTTTCTCAAGAGCAAACTGATGTATATTATATGATTGGTTCATATGTTAATGACTCTGTTTTCAACACCATCAACACTTGAAAAGAAACAAAGATAAGAAGAAAGGAATGCATTTCATTAACAGTACAAGATAAGAGTAATGAAATATATGGAATTTTTACGGCAATCCCGCGTCTCACAAGCCTGTTCCTCGCGTGTGTACCGCTTACAATGGAAAATCCATTACTAATTTCCCACCCACAACCAAAGAAGCAGATGACAGTTTAAAAATTGAATATTTTAATGCAGCAAGTTGAAAAATCTGAATCAAAGATTTTTATGTGATTTACTCTCCACGCCGTGACAAATGTTTCACATAAATTTAAATTTAAGAACCAGTTGCAAAAAAAATTGGTCCTCGCTGCTTTCACCTAATTTCAGATCTAACAGAGGGTAATGCTTCTTGATAAGAATTAAATAATCCTAATACGTCGAATCCACAAAAATGTTCCAGGAAAAAAAAGCTTTTACAATTTCCTTCAACTCTGGTAAAATATCTTTGATTACTGCTTCTGAGAATGTGTTTTTTATTTATGTGTCTAACAAACATGAAACTGAATATCACTACTTTTAAATAAGGCTACATGTAGGAGTAAATTGTTATAGCACCAATTAAAACAGTTTTGTCTCATCTTTACTACATCATAAAACATTTACTGATGAATCACAAAAATATAAATCACTTTCAGATAAAGTAATGATTACCCGAAATAATCCATCAGATAAGCATTCTGCATTTCTAAGTAGTAAATTGGCAGAATATCGCATAACTGTTTAATATATATTATGTTTTATGTTTTAGCATTTAGCTCCTTTTATGCTTTCTTGATTCTCAGGTGTCTCGATACTTTGGACTCGTTGTATTGAACAGTTTTAATTTTTTAAAACTTTAAATATGATCGATCCAAAGATATTAATGAGAATTTGCTGCAGTATATGAGAATCTACTAATGGTCATTTCGTAACGATGTCTAAAATTGATTTAATGCCACTAATATCCGAATATTATTAGAAAAGTTATTGAAATTATTGAATACATCAGGAATTAATATAGTCAGACACTTAAAGCTCATTTACCGAAAGAACAGCTTATAGCGATATGAAGAAGCAAACAATATGTTTAATATCGGAAACTTTCAAACGAATAATACTATTGAAATGGATGATAACGATTTTTCCCCTATGACAATGATTATTGGAAAAATAACTACGCATTAATCAGAACTGTCTGATTTTTTTTTTATCTTACAATTATTTACATCATCTGAAACCTGTAAATTTACAAAAAAAATTATTTTGACCAAGTTATTTTTGCTTGCTTTGTCTCTTCATAATATTTTGGGGTATTTGCTAAACCTAATGCTGACGTAATCTAGAAAGCTCATAGTCAGATCAATGCATACATTATTTAAAAAAAGTAGTTTGTTTTCCTTTGCTAGATATCACGCGTTTCCCTTCCTTGGGAGATTATTCTCAGAAAGTTTGCAATATCAATTTTTTTCTTATCAAGAACAAGGTCACATATAATGATAAAAAAGTCAAATTAAATTCTGAATTATTAAATATTGATAGCGGCATGAGAAGAGAGAACCGTATTGATTCGATTAGAAAAAGAATGTTCAAAAATTTCTTTCCTGAAACAAATTCATTTCGAACCCAGTATCACTTGACGAATGTGCAGCATTGTAACAAAACTCTGAGACTAGTATTTCCTGCACAAGTCATATCAAAGTTTCAGAGAATTTTATACAGTGTATAGTGCATGTGTTATAACGAAGAATTCTAGGACGAAAACAATTTATTACACGAGAGAAAATCAATATATTTGTTTCGAATCAAGCCAATAAGATAAACTTTACAGTTTTATTTTGCTGAATATTTGTGGTCAAATAATATTTACAGTCTGCATGTAGGTAACTTTTACACAGCAGGCTTGAACTTAAAACCATTTTGGTTTCAATCGCTGTCGCCAAACAGGTACTACTGAAAGTAAGCAGGGATATATCATAGGGTTGGAGTTTTGTAGTTCGCAACTACAGTGAATATTTTTTTAAAACATAGCACGCAGCATATCATTTCTGTCGCTTAAAACGTTTATTCTTGGAAAGATGATTCATAGAATGTGAGCATGGTTGCCGGTCTTACCACGAAAGTACAGAAATTTTTGCAAACTATTAACGTTACACTGTTCGAGAACTGAATTATTTCCCTGTAGCCTTTAGCAATCTAATGAAATTAGACCGAGTTAAAATATTTAAAAGCCCTTTTTCACCCGTTTTGTTTTCAGCCATGTTAGTTGAATGCATTTGTAATTTTATGAATAAAATCTGTTTTGCATACGTTTTAGACGGTTTTGCTTACAGCCCTGGATTTAAAAAATAGGTGTCCAGGGATGGCTAAATATAATGCCGTGAAATGCATTTTCACTGTCGTAAATTCAAGTACATAAATATATTATTAACAGTTCTCTACTGTCCAAAACGAAACAAGATGAATGCAATTATTAAAGAGTATTATGAAAATACAGTTTTCTGTACTAAAATTTCGACAGAAATATTGTATTTTCCCCTATTTTGTCAAAAAATACCCTGGGTATATCGGTCCCAACACCCCCCCCCCATCAAACAAAATAACCCGCACCACCCAACAAAATGAGGTTGCATTATCGCCATCTGCTAAGTATCCTATACTGCATCTTCAACTTGGCAATTTACTGATGAAAATTATTTCTGATTGATCAAAACTTTCATTCAATCTCCCACATGTTTGATTGATGCCATTATGGATTGATCTTTGTCTGCCTCGGTGACAATCACAAATGATTGAAGAAACATTTACCTTTCATACTCGATGAACCATTTAATTTGGAATTTTCCGAAAACCAAAATGACCGCTTGGTTTCTCGGATGTGGTCGAAATTAAAGCTAGTGAAGGAAGAGTGGGTTTCATGTCAATCAGTGTACATAACGCACATTTCATATCAATATTTGTCAGACATCGCTCTGTAAAGAAATGTTATCACTGCAACGTCAAGCACGCCTTTTAAATAAAGATTTATCAGACATACCTCTCTAAAGGAAAGCAATCACTACACATGCACACCTTTCATATCAATATTTGTCAGACATCGCCCTGTAAAGAAAAGCAATCACTGCACCTTTCATATCAATATTTGTCAGACATCGCCCTGTAAAGAAAAGCAATCACTGCACCTTTCATATAAATATTTGTCAGACATCGCCCTGTAAAGAAAAGCAATCACTGAACCTTTCACATAAATATTTGTCAGACATCACTCTCTAAAGGTAGGCAATCACTGTACATGCACACCTTTTAGTACAAACGTTTCCCAGACATCACTCTTTAATGGAACGCAATCTTTCTACATTTACACCTATTAGTAAAAACATTGCGAGACATCGCTCTCTAAAGGAAAGCAATCATTGCGCATACACACCTTTCATATAAACATTTGCCAAACATCGCTCTCTAAAGAAGACAATCACTGTACATGCACATCTTTAAGTTTAGACGTTGATCAGACATCGCTCTCTAAAGAATTGCAATCACTGTACATATACACTTTTCAAAATAATATTTGTCAGACAACGCCCTCTAAGGAAGGCAATCACTGTACATACACAAACTTGTCACACGTCGCTCTGTAAAGGAATGCATTCACTGTACCTCCACACCTTTTGATATAAACATTTGCCAGATATTGCTCTCTAAAGGATTGCAATCACTGTACAAGCACACCTTTCATATCAACATTTGCCGGACAATTCCCTCTAAAGGAACCCAATCACTGTACATGCACAACTTTGGCAAAAATATTTGCCGGACATGGCTCTCTAATGGAAAAGAGGAAAATGATACTAATTTTATCTCGGTATGATTAAGAATGA
>JAECUM010084690.1:0-14809 GCA_016617855.1 Megalonaias nervosa | reverse complement strand
CAATCTGGCTGTATCAGATTCAACCAGATGACGATAGCCCCGCACGATAGCCTGCTAGATGAAATTCTTATACGTGTAGACGAAGCACCATAGGGACATTGGTGAGTAAAAAATGGAGTAATCTTTAATTATTCTGAATCTGCAGATTATAAATCTCTTTCTCAGCATTACGTAAATGGGCAATTATCGCAACCGTCACTGGCACCATCAGTTAATGAACCCGTGTCGAGGCATAAAACGGTTTATCTTAATAGTTCTGGTGGCTCTGGTAAAAGTACACGTGCCTTAAAGTTGTTTATCTGGATCCCTGGATCCCCTACCGACACGGTAGTGATAACCCCAAACTCGCCGACTTGCCAGGAAATGAAAAGAAAGAGGTGTTTAAGTCTTATACTTATCGCAGTTTCTTACGATGGCGCGGTAATACGTGGATTCTAGAAAGAATGGGTGAGAAACATATTCCTAACATAATCATCTAGGACGAATTATGTACGGTATCTAAAGATATCCTAGAAATGTTTTTTGATTGGTTAAAGACAAAATCAACGGCGATGATCATGTGCAGCTACCATCGTCAACCTCCCCCATTCACAGGAGAATCACAACGCGACTGGTTAAAAGGATATGTTGATTATTACGAGGAATGTTATAGGACCACAGGGCTACCGATGAATCATTGAAGAATCTAAGAGTAAAGATGATAATTAAATTCAACAAGATTCAATGTAAGTGACGCACAGTGAGCTTCCAGAGCCTGCGATTGATGATGTCTGGAATTTGTGGCGCCCTAATAAAATCTCATAGTTTCAACCAGAAAGATAGTAGCTGAGTGATCACGTGACCCAACACGAGAGTCAAAACAGCGTATCAGTTACGCTTATTAACCCCTGTAATGATAGATTTAATTTAGTCGTATTCACACCTTCAGAGCTCAAAGGTGTTTTTCTTTTTGTTGCCAGTTTTAAATTGAGTTTTTTTTTAAAAATAATTTATTTTCACTGGAGACTTTACTTGTGCTCATTCAAAATCTTAGACAAAGACATTTATTGGAAATTATTTGGAATTCTAAAGCTGGATAATTATTATTGGCTTCAAAAAGGAACTGTTGACACGTCAGCACAAAAGAGACTATGGAAGACGTCATCGCCTTCCATCTTAGGACTTCATCGGGATTCGAACTTTGATTCATTTAGATATTTTTAGTGATAGGACTTATATTTTTAAATTCTAGAGCAAAATTTGGTTTAAATTCACAAACCATAAGTCCTTTTTCACATTTGTACCTTGTTTTGTAGGGAAATAAATTAATTTGTTGACTTTTACAAAGCTTGTTGGCTTCAATCGTTTCTTTGTTACTTTGTACTTTGTAGACACGTAACAAAGAAAATTTGGGGCTCGTGCGGAATATTTGAATTTTGGCTAAAAATTTCAGAAAATTGTTTTTTGAAATTTAAATTCACCTAGTTTTCAGAAATTTTTAAGTCCCAAGAATTATGTCACATTTTGTTTGAAACTTGTAGTGGAATCGACAGGCTTTTTCACAATTTCATGAAAAGTGGAGACCTTTATTTCAAATCCTACTCAGGAGCAGTTGGATAGTTTGAAAAAAAGATGAATTGCTTGGACTTGCCAGAAAATACGATCTTTCTGAAGCAAATCAACACTTTAATCCAGTATTTGGTAGAGAAGAATGTTTTGGATAAAAGTGTTTTGGCTTCGGTCAGTAAGTTTGTATCTGAATCTGACATAAAAGTAAAGGAAGGAAAAATGAAATATAAGATGGAATTGGAGTTAAGAAAGCTCGAGCTGCAGAAAGAGAAGAGATAGAAACAAATGCAGCTGCAATTCAAGAAAGAAAAAGAACAAATGCATTTACAGAAATAAGAGAAACAATTGCAGTTACAATTTCAGAAGGAGGAGAGAGAGGGAGAGAGAGAGAGAGAGAGAGAGAGAGAGATAAACACTTGGAAAAAGAGGAGAGATAGAAGCAAATGCAGTTACAATTTGAGAAAGAGGAGAGAGAGAGACAGGAGAGAGGGAAAGAAAAACAAATGTTATTTGAAAAAGAGGAGAGAGAAATAAATGCAGTTACAATTTAAGAAAGCGGAGAGAGAGAGAGAAGAACAGATGCAATTGCAAAGAGAGAAGGATGAAAGAGAATTTCAAATTAGAATGAAAGAAATGGAGCTGGCAGATGAAAAGTACGTTTCTACTTCCCATACAAATTCATGTTTTGATATTATAAAGAATATTAGGTTAGTGCCCCCATCAGAGAAAAAGAAGTTGACAAATATTTTCCTCGTGTTCGAAAGGTCGCTGCAAATTTGAAATGGCCAAGGTCGCATTGGACTCAATTATTACTTTGTTTACTTGTTGGTTAAACTAGAGATATTTACCATTCACTGTCAGTTCAGCAAATTGCTGACTATGATGTGGTTTAGGAATGCATCTTAAAGGGTTATGAGTTAGTCCCTGAGGCTTATCGGCAAAAATTCAGAAACTATAGAAAAGAAGCTGGATAAATTTATGTCGAATTTGAAGAGAGAAAGAGCAGTTATTTGATAGATGGTGCTTAGCCAAGAAAGTTGAACAAGATTATAAAGATCTCAAACAACTTTGTATTACTTGAAGAGTTCAAGAACTGTGTCCCTAGTGACATTAAGAATTACCTGGATCGAAACGGTCGAAAATTCTGCTCTTGCAGCTGACGAGTATTCCTCTAACTCATACGGTTCCTGTTGTAGGCAAGTCTTTCACTCAGCAGTCTACTGGTAAAAATATTTCAGCCTAATACGACTCATTCTAAAACTCAGTCTGTCAAACATTTAAAAATCATGCTTCTGATAAGCTTGATTCAAAATCCTTGTCTCTTCCTACGTGTACCTACTGCAAGAAGAAAGGACACGTTATTTCTGATTGCTTCAAATAGAAATATAAGCATCAGAATCAAGACAGACCTATCCCAAATGCTCTTATTTCTAAGAGGTCAAGGGCACGGTCATGTATTGAAAGCAATATATTTGTTGGGTCTAATAAACCGCAGTCTAATTTTATTATGGAGAATCATGAACCACTCATGTCGAAGGGTTCTATATCACTCTTGGGTGATTTGTCCAATTCTATCCCTAATAAAATTTTAAGGGACACAGGAGCTTCTCAGAGTCTTTAATCAGGTACTCTGCCTTTTTCTGAGAAGTCTTCTTCTAATGAGAGTGTTCTTATTCAGGGAGTAGAGTGCGACTTTGTTAATACTTCTCTCTATTCTGTTAATTTGTCATCAGACTTAGTTTCAGGACCTGTGACAGTCGTAATAGTGTATTCTTTACCTGTTGAGGGCATTCATTTGTTACTAGGCAACGACCTAGCTGGAGACAAGGTTGTTGTTAATCCACTTGTAACTGACAAGCATTGTTTGGATCAGAAAGATGATTCTATTAAAAGAGAATTCCCTGATTTATACCCAGCTTGTGCAGTTACTAGAGCTATGGTAAAAGAAAGCTCTTGAGAATGATTTTGATAAGGAAAATATTCCCTTAGCTGACACTTGCGTTGGTGAGGCTTTTGATGAGATCACTTTAATTCCTCCTTTGGATCAGTCAAAAGGTATTGATCACAGTGATCCTCTTGTAACTACTCATTCTCTTTTATCTAATCAGGGTGATACACGACAATCACTTGTCGTCGAACACGGAAAAGATCCTGAGATCTCCTGTTTGTTTCAGAGGGCCATTAGTGAAACGGAAGCCACTGAAGTACCTGTCTGTTATTTCATTAAAAATGGAATTCTTATGAGAAAATGGAGACCTCCCGAGGTACCTGCTGGTCAATGAATGATCAGTGAACTATCAAATTGTAGTTGCAAAATCTTACAGACATGAAATACTTAGTCTGGCCCATGAAAATCTTTTGACTGGTCATTTAGGGATTAATAAGACTTATCACAAGGTCTTGACTCACTTCTATTGGCCAAAAATAAAACGTGATGTTTGTACATTCTCTAGATCTTGTCATACTTGCCATATGGTAGGTAAACCCAATCAGAAGATACCTAAGGCTCATCTACAACCTATTCCTGCATTTGACGAACCATTTAGCAGAATAATGGTAGATTGTGTTGGTCCCTTACCTAAGACCAAGTCAGGCAACCAATTCTGTTGACCATTATGTGTGCGTCAACAAGATTCCCAGTGACAATTCCTTTGAGGAATATAAAAACTAAAACTATAGTAAAAGCTTTGATAAAGTTTATGTTTTTTTTTTTTTAAACTCAGTTTGGCCTTCCCAAATCTGTCCAATTTGGTCATGGGTCAAATTTTATGTCTGGAATGTTCCAGCTAATTATGCTTAAATTTAGCACTCCGCCATTTAAGTCAAAAGTAAAATTATGGTTTCACAAATCTTTAATGGAGAGAACTTTTGAGTACATTAATAGACTTCTTTCTCTCTTGCTCATTCTCCAAAAGTTTCTTCATATTACGTATTACGGCCCTTACAAAGTTAAGAAGAAAATGAATGAGTTAAATTATAATAATATTACTCTGATCTAAATAAATTAATGGAGTACCAGCATGTTGAGAGAGATAACCAGGTAAATTATGCAATTAACTTAGTTGTACCTGTCCCACTCACTGTGTATTCAAATGAAGCAATTCAATCGGACTCTACAGGTTTGGGAGCGGCAAATCTTCGGAATTTAGAAATTATGAAATATCTGGACCAGAAACTTTCGCATTTGCAACAACAAGAAAGGAATGTTCTTAAAGAGTCATTATTTAAATATGAGCATTTGTTTCCTGATGTTCTGACGAAGACAAACAAAATTATTCATGACGCTGAAATTGTGAATTCTAAACCTGTGAAATAACATCCATACAGGATGAACCCTCTCAAACATGAATACTTGAGAAAGAAATGCAGTATTTGCTGGAGAATGATGTCATACAGCCCAGTAAAAGTGACTGGAGTTCCCAATGTATACTTGTTCCGATACCAAATAAAACTTTCTGTATGTGCACTGCTCATAGGAAGGTGAACAGTGTGACTAAAACAGATTCATTTACATTACCAAGAATGGATGACTACATTGATAAAATTGGAAATGCCAATTATGTCACAAAATTTGACCTTCTGAAAGGATTTTGGCAAATTCCAGTAACGGAAAGGGCAAAGGAAATTTCGGCATGTGTGACTCCAGATGGAGTTATGCCGTTCGGGGTAAGGGGCTCGCCATGTACCTTTCAAGGTTTGATGAATATGATTACCTCTGGTCTAGATTATTGTGATGCTTACATCGATGATGTCATCATGTACAACGACACCTGGAAAGAACATCTAGCGACAATTCGGAAATTCTTTGACAGACTCACTGATGCAAGTTTGACAATGAATTTATCCAAATGTGAGTTCTGCCGTACTTGTGTAACTTTTATAGGTCATATTGTGGGACATGGACAAGTTAAACCTATAGATGTTAAGGTCCTGGTTAGCTCTGAATTCCCTGTGCCTGTCAGTAAAATGCAACTGATGGAAATTTTTGGGTATGGATGGATACTATCGGAAATTTTTTGTTCCAATGTTTCTAATATTGCTGAACCTCTGACAAATTTATTGAGGAATAAAAATAATTTTCTTTGGGCTGAGAAATGTCAGGACGCTTTTGGCAAGTTAAAGGCCATACTTAAATGTGCACCAGTTCTTACAGTTCCACATTTCAATCATTTAAACTATCTGTTGATGCAAGTGATGTTGGGGTTGGAGCAGTATTGATTCAATAAGATAGAAATGGTGTTGATCATCCAGTGTACTATATTTCTAAGAAATTGAATAAGCACCAAAGGAATTACTCAACAATCGAGATGGAATGTCTGGCTTTAATATTGGCATTACAGCATTTTGAAGTTTACATTAGTTCAGCTCCTTCTCTGGTTGTTGTGTTTAGTGATCACAGTCCCTTTACTTTCATCGACAAAATTATTAAGATGGAGTTTGTTCTTACAGGAATATAATATTGAAATCAGGCACATCAGAGGAAAAGACAATTTAATATCAGATGCACTTTCCCGTGTATAGAAATATTATATCATGTACACATTGAATCATTCATAAGAGTTCTTCTTACGTAATTTTTTTACCTCATGTATAATTAACATATGGCAAAAATAAAACTTTATTATATAAATCTTTCTTTTTCTTTATGATTGCAACATTGTATTTTTAGCTGACCTTGATTCAGAACTTGTAAAGAACTTGTAAAGAACTTGTTTTCATTTCTTTCTTTTAATTCATTCTCATTGAAGAAATTACTGATTACAGTCAAGGTTATATGTAGCATAAGTGATAACTGACATATAATGTTTCTGCGCCGCTGCAAAGGAAGTGATCACGTGACCCATCACGAGCTATTCTACGTGATACTAGACTTGTATCTGAGTGATCACGTGACCCATCACGAGTGTCAAAACTACGTATCAGTTGGGCTTATTAACCCTTGTAATTATAAAATTAATTCAGTTTTGTTCACTCCTTCTGTGCTCAAAGGTGTTTTTCTTTTTGTTGCTAGTTTTAAATTGAGTTTTTATTTAGAATAATTTATTTTCACTGGAGACTTTACTTGTGTTCATTCAAATTCTTGGACAAAGACATTTATTGGAAATTATTCGGAATCCTAAAGCTGGATTATTATTATTGGCTTCAAAAAGGAACTGCTGACATGTCAACACAAAAGAGACTATAGAAAACGTCATCGCCTTCCATCTTGGGACTTCATCGGAATTCGAACATTGATCCATTTAGAACTTTTTAGTGATAGGACTTATATTTTTAAATTCTAGGATTAATTTTTTGGATTAGATTCACAAACTGTAAGTCCTTCTTTATATTTTTACCTTGTTTTGTAGGGAAATAAATTAATTTGATGAATTTTACAAAGCTTGTTGGCTTCACTCTTTTCTTTGTTACTTTGTACGAGCCTAAACACGTAACAGTTAAAATTTAGAAATTGATATTATTTGCTTTGAGAAATTCTTGATATTTCCAACAAAATCATGCACATACACGGGTTCCCAAAGTAGCTTATGGCTGGTTTGTTCAGTTATTGTGCAGATTGTCCTGTAGGAAAATAAAGGCCTCTGTAAAATGACTCCTCAAGTTGTGCCAATCACACAAGTATTGACACAAGGGCCAGTGCTTGTGTTGTAATGCATAATTTGTAACACTGAAGAACTTTATTGGCGTTGATGTGGTTACCGTTGTTACAACTACCGGTATATATCAGTGAAGAGGTGGGAAGAACATATAATACGGACTGAATAAAGTAATTAACAGTTCCTAATCTCCTTCATGCAATCCAAGTTTCCAATAGCTGTTCAATGAGAACACACTACAACGATCATACAGAAAAAGATGATTTAATATTAAAGAACACTTTCTCCTTTCCACAATCAGGATGATTAAAAATATGAACATGTCTGTTTTCTTGGATTCTTTATTAAAAGCTTTGCTAAGAAATGCAATACCTTCGTCCATTTTGCCATCGTACAGAGTATCAAACACTGTCCTCGTCTATGCATTTTAGAGCTTGTACTAAAGCCGATCTTGTTTATACGAGATATATCAGCTAAATAGGCCCACCATTGATAATCCGTTTCTGTCACGTTGGTTTGATCTTTGGAAATTTTCGTCGAAATTATTCGTGTATTTTTCAGTTTTTGATAAATCTGTTCGATCCTTAACAATTAACTCTTGTTGTACGTGTACTCTTTCTGTGAGATTATGATTAGGAGGCAAGCGAAGAATGTCTGTTCGTACCAGTCGTGGAGTTCCATCCACAGGTTGTAAATAACTAAAGTTACTTCGACCCTCCGTAAGATCCAGGTGTACAGGTGTGATGTACTTCCAAAGAGGTATGTTAAATGTATGTTCAACACAATTGTCCTCGTTAAGATGGTTCAGGAATCAATCTTAACAAGAGAGCATCGACTTTCAGCAACAAATATATCGACATGGGGAGAATTCCTCTTTGTTAAATGTCTTGGACTAATGTGAACTCAGCGGTTAACATTTCAAGCGCTCTGTGTGATCAAACTACCTTATGTATATGAAGTCATCGTGGGCCATCACTAAGATCATATCCACCGGTATATGGAAGCCAATATGCACATTGAAATGCAAATGATCTTACAACGAGTATAATTTTATGATACTGCAATGTGGACGAGCATGCAAAGGATGAAAGTATGAAGGTATACCCAGATCCCACAGAAACAGGAATCTTTATCAAATTATTGCCACAGTCTATTTATTATGTGCATATGCATTTCACAACAAACCTAGAGTATTTGCTATTTGTACTTACCTCCCCGCTTACAGCTTTGCTAGATTATATTTGTTTGACAATGGTGAGTCGGTGTTGGGAAGATATTTGTCAAGGAGAGTAAGAGGCCAATTACTAGGAGTAGATATCATAATGTTCACGAGCATTTATTGTATCATGGATAAATTTCCTACCACCAGGCAAGTATGAAATAAAGTTCTCATGAAGATGTGGGCCCTGGTTGCTGTTGTGCGTGAATAGTACTACCCTTATATCTCTTTTCAGTTGTCACTTTGTTTTACAGGTTTATAAGGCTGGTAAGAGTGCTGTGTTTATTTATTTGGAAATGGCAATAACGTTAAAGACGTTATAAGGGTAGTTGGAGGATTTTAGTGTTGTTTTAAGGGGTTTAACTACCGTTACACATTTGTAAGTAGGTGTAGGGTGCTGTTGATCAGTAAATGTATACATGAAAGGTATTTTGGCCACTCAATGTGTATGTATGAAAATGCTTAATATTACATTTCTCTTTGTCCTATACATATTTTGAACATGATAACCTAATCCTAATTTCGCCTTTTTCCCGACGTGCCGCCTATTGGTAACTTCCTATTGTCCTCATTAATCTCCACAAACTATCTCAAAAACTACTCTTCGGGGACAAAATGGTAATTTACCACTATCTCCATATCACAGATTTTGTATCATTATCGTCCTTTTATTTTTCTTTCATATCTAGTCGTTAATTCCTCTAATTCATTATTTCTCTAAACAAACTCATAATTGTCTGATTTTCTGTCTGACGCACTTAACGTCATTATTATAAAATGTCACAGTAATCATCATTCATAAGGACAATAATAATATATAAAATGACTTATCACACCAGTCATCCTCATTACCGCTGTTAATGCTTGTATTAAAACTACAAATTCCCATATGTCCATTTTGTCTACATATTCGCATGTTTCTAACGGAGTGAAATACGGAGGAGAACATTCATTCAATAATTTCTATAAATTATTACCAATCACGATAATAACATTTGCATAAGCAAACTCCTTAACGTGTCATGTATACCATGTCTAAAGAAAAACATTCCTGATCTGACAATCAAACTGTCAGAAGTATTTTTTGTTGCCATGCCACTTTCTAATCTGCAGCCATGCTTATGGGAAACACATACAGTGATTGGAATTCTAGTCGAAATACCAATACTGAAAATGTTTGTTTCTTATGCAGCAATTAATCACTGTCGTATGTAAAATACAATTGTTTGGAAAGTAACAGAAGACTCGTCAAGATAGGGAATTGTGAGGACATCAGCCTTTCATAATACCGCTGTTGTTCGCACTCGGTATTGCTCAATTTGGAAATCATCGCTCTTTCTCTTATTCGCAATGTGCAAGTTCAAGCAACCAGTGTAACCAATATTCAGTTTGAGATATTCAACAATGGGTATTTATTATCCTGGACAAAAATTTAATTATGGGTAGACTCTTAATAAATGTAAGCTAAATGCTTACCTGACTGGTTATAATCTACAGCATGTTAAGGTCGTAGAAATGTCATAAAATCATAGCAATATGAAGACAAGCAAACATAATTAAACAGATATAATGTTCCAAATCGACTGTCCGAGCAAATCAAAAGAAAATCTGCATTTTGGACGTGAAATAACTTGAATATTCCCGACAAAATCAAACGGTTTTGTGCTTGTTAAAGGTTTAAATTGAGAAAGGTTTAGAACTGGAACAGTTAGATGGCGTTGTTTAGTATTCAGATTCTATGTGCACACCTACCATATATTACACTTTGATTGTTACCCCTTTCTTCGTATATCATCTTTTTCGACGAACTCGGTAGGTCATCAAATGCAGTTTCAGTAGTCTTAGCTTGAGGTCTGTTTTTTCTTTAGAAAGATAAATGTGAAAAAACGAGTGACATTTACGAAAAGTCTATTCTATATATCTTTAAAGCAATACCGGCTTTTAACTTTTAAAGATACCTTAAAAAATAAAAAATCCAAATCCAAATCATCATAAATATGTAAATTTTATCAACGTGCTGTTATGTTTTATCAGTTATAAAACAAGGTTCTACAATCACTATATAAATTTAAGATTTAATGTGCAATCAAATTGAATAATAAGAATCATCTTATAAAACTCTAATATAGTGGCCCGCAAATAAATAAAGTATATAGTAAAGTTGATATAACTTAATAAATTTGTGTAAATTTGGAAACAATTTGATTTACTCAGTTTCATAACTTTAAGCATCATGATACATATGTGCCACAAGAGTAAATACGTAAGATCACTGAATCAGACGGGCGATATTTACAACGTATAGTTGCACACAAAGTTTGAAGATAACGATCCAACAATAAGATCTGAGCTATAATAAAATGAAAATCCGTTATGTTCTATATGTTTTGGGGACTTAAAAGATCATCAATCTGAAAACAAATTTTATTAAAAACATACGGAAAACATATAACTGTAACTACTGTATCTGTCCAAATCTTATTTTGTATCGTGTACGCTACACAATGTTTCTGTCTTATTATAAAGTGATTTCATGCACAAATACAACCTGTTTACAGAAAGGTCTCTATCTTAGATAAGTAAACAGAATTTTAGACTGCAGGCCTTCGTTTGATTAATTATCTTCCGCTTATATGGCGTCATATGAAAGAACGGTTTTCATTATTCTGATTGCCTTTAATCCTATCGCTAATTAAAATTTTTAACAGGGAGTAGTGACTGTTTTATTTAAATTGCCAGCCATTTAATGCATAAGATTATGGTTTATTTCTTTCCTCTCACTAATGCCATTTAAAATATCTAATTTCCAATCTTTTTGTTAAAGAGACCGGCCATAAATTTGAATGTTACATAACCGCACATCAATTTCATAGGATTATTGTCATATTCATCTACATACGATATAAATCGTGAGCACTTTGATTGTTTGGCTAAAATTCGTGTCTTTTTATGTAAAATATGAATTCTAATTTCATAATTTTGAAATAGTTAAGTCTAAATGAAATTTATTTTATCCACAGAAAACGCTTTAATGATGATCATGACTGTCGGCAAAAAACACAATTCAAAGAACGACAGAGGAGTTTGTTTTCAATATACTGATGAGGCGTTTCTGGAGGCGTTACCAATCCTTTCCAAGGGAAGTGGATTAGCTCAATCCAACATGATTTGTGACCAAATAAGACAGGGCTCACGAGGAAATATTTAAAATGAAAGTTAGCATGTTAGGTTTTAACGAGACTCATTTTATTAAAACCAGGTTTTCTCAAGTTCTTTCTTTCATTGATTATCAAAGAATGAAAAATGATTGTTCTTTCTTAGAAAGGTATATTACTCAGTGACCTGCATGATGCCCGGATTTAAACATAGCAAGATTCCTATAAAAAATAGGTCAAAATATAACAACAAATCGCAAACCTTCTGTAGAGTATAACACCAATGACAATTCCTACGACAACCACACAAGCTCCACCAGCACCTCCACCAGCACTTGCTGCAGCAGTAGATCCAGACTCCAAAGAGTTCATAGCATTGGCACGTTCTGTATAAAACAGCACTGAACATGTAAAAAAAATTCATTGAAATGTTAATGACTATTGTTCCTATAAAATTGCTACCTTTATATTGATCAAAGAAATAAGATGGTATTTGTAAAATTGGGATACATGTATAAAAATATACATTGTAGAAACCATGAGTGGATCCATCGATGCAATTTGAATTTATATATTTGCGCTATATAGCAATAATAATGAAATAAAGTTTGCGCGAATTGAAAGGAGCTACGGGAGTCATCAAGGTAACTTGAAATTGGTAGATTGTTCCAATCTCAATTTTCCGCTCAAAGAAATAACATATGTCAAAATTATGTTACCCTATTATACTTTAGAAGTGTTATATATATATATATATATATATATATATATATATATATATATATATATATATATATATATATATATATATATATATATATATATGAAGAGTCAGTTACAGAGGACAAATAATATATGTAATGTACAAAGGAATGATGCCATTTGTAGGTTAAACTTCTGAATCTACTGTTTTCTAGTTTACCGATAATGTTGCATGATCTAAAGCTAAATGAGAAATCTAATTTTTGTTATATCACAAATGGACTGCGTGACATTATTTCGTTTTGTAGTTGGTTTTCTTCATTCCACTTTGTATTCATTGATAATTCAAGCCTCAAAGTAATCCCGTGAATTAAGTTCACAGTTTCCTCAACATCAGTCTTTTAAATGATATTAAAGTTTACTAAAGCGCTTTTGAATTCTTTGCTATGTATCTTGTTATATTTTGGTGAATACAGTGCTTCTAAATTAAATATCCAGATATGAGCCTCACATTCCATGGTCTGGTGTATGGGTTAACATTGCTTGCATGTACTGTTACTATGCAACGAATATGAAAATTACTAGTTGTTTTCGCAAGTGCAAAGAGCTAGAATAGATTTTTTTTGGTCACAAAAAGAGGGAATTTTTCAATTTATTACTTTTAAATGCCGAGTTATTTCATACAGTTAGTAAAATGACGGGGGCTGTGGATTATTGCAATACAGAGGATCAAAATCATGAGTATTTGTAATTGCACGTTATGTGGTGGTATGTATTGTCCTCTCCTGTCTACTTCTCGTTTCTAAAAAGTCATCTGAGTAAAGAAGTGCCATAAACGTATTTTAATATAGAGTTTAATCGTTCATAGGCACGTTAAACATAATAGACAAATGCTACAAAGAGAATGAAAGACAAACTTTGCGTCATTAAATTTCAGCGAATATTAAAGAGGTTATTGTTCAAGTTAAAGTGGCGAAGACAAAACAAAATAGCGATGCTTACACATTGGTAATATATTAACTCATAATGCAAAGCATGCATGCAAAAATAAATATATTTATTATATATACTAAGTAGATTACCAGAAATAACCCAATCAGTGATTTATTCATTTTAGTTTGAAGTTCGCAAAGAACAGTTTGACACTTGATAAATGTTATTGCTATGCCAATATACATGTTGGCAAATATTCCAAAACTATTGAACGACAAAGAACATTTGGAAAACTGACGTGACCCAGCCTCATGTACACTAATGCAAATGTGCTTGGTTGACCCTATTCATACCTCATAGGATAATAATATGGCATAGTATTCCACATCCTTACTATCACAGTGTCCGATAGACCCAGTCCATTGTTTGGTGCCTTCGCAACGAACACGGCTTTCCCCATCCAAACTATAACCCTCAATGCATGAAATGGAAACGGTTGTGTTATACGTCCAAGTACCGTTGATACCTCCATTGACGGAAATAATACTATTATTGGGTTGTATTATTTCATCACAACGTATCACTGAAAAAAGACAAATTATTGACTTGCGAACTTGTTATTTTGCTTTAGGTATGAACAATATGGGCTTAATTATCAAATAAATTGGGAAATTAACATTAACAATGCCATTGAAATGATTTTAGACCGAAATTCAATGAAACTGGCAACTTCCGTTGAAACAGAACTGAAGAGTACATCATTTGCGCAACATAGTAATATGGCATCTCAAAAGAAATATTAAAGAAAAATGAATATTGTATCACAATATAAGACAATTGTGTCATCTGACTGCAAGCATCAGAAGCCAGTATATCTCTGAAGAAAATGAAAATAGAAGAACGAGACAACATAAAAGGTATAATAAATAGTTCCATTCTTCCTTAATATTTGCGTTTGTTTATATTGTTTGGCTTATGTGATTCCTATGCGTAACTTAGGATTATTTTAAACGGTCCTGGTGCCGGCCTTTTATACGATATTCAATGACAAAACTTAGTAAACAATAAACATACATTATTTATGAATGGGTTTGAGGTAAACAAATGAATAATGATAACTAAAAAAGAACGCTTGCAAGCAATTTGTCATCATACATATATAGAAATGCTTTGGACAAATTTGAAATGAATAATAGCAAACCAAATGCTGGCTGTAACACGGATATTTAGATATCAAAATAAACTGGACCAATTTCACACCAAAGACACGTGTCAGAATTCGAGACTCAGTTTGTATGGTTTCCCATAGCCACTCTTAAAACTGGTGCAGTGACGTGACCTTGTTATTCCGCTAGTAGTAATGTAGAATGCCATTGTACATTACAGGAATGAAAATTGTGCTGCAGGTTAACATATATGGGACTATATGGGGCATAAGAGAAATTAAACAGTATGAGACTGTATGGGACATAAGGGGAATAAAACATGATGCCTCTATGTTGAAGAATATAAGGGGCATAAGGGAAGATATAGTTTTACAGTGTCCACATGTTTCAAAGTATGGAACAGTGTGGGGCAGTAATTTAACACTACGTCTCCAATCTGAACCGTATTCATATTTGATATTGGACTTATTTACATTTTACACTGCGAAGCAT
>JAECUM010084688.1:0-16084 GCA_016617855.1 Megalonaias nervosa | reverse complement strand
TCATATTCGTGAAAACTTTGTCATGAATTTCCCGAGTGTGTTCCCAAAACCTGTAAATAGGGGTAAGATCCGCCGTTTTGGCAGTTGTGGTTCTGCTGGACTCCAGTAAAGGTCTCAAGACTAAACAAGCAGAACAAAAGTCTCTTGTAATAATTTCAAGCATCAAAACAACTACAAGGGAGACTAGTCACTACCGATTCATTAGATTTACTACTCATAATGACTATAATGTTTCTCTGAAGTTGTTCCAACGTTTATTTCCTAGTTATATCAGATAAAAGTTCCCATAGAAGGATTTAACTGACGACACTATTACTGTGTCGTCATCAACACTGCCGTCTGCTATCCATTGGAAATTTAGTATTCCTTTTGGCATTATCGAATTTCAAACTCAGTTACACGTATCACTTTGGAATCATTAATTTCCATCCATTTTGTAGTGGTTGCATCATTTAGATGTCGAACTAATATACCCGACACAACGACATACTTTGTCGCTACAAAACGACATACATTGTCGCATTCAACCCACACGACAACGACAGACTGTGTCTCAGCCAACAAATGCGACACATACTATTAACATCCGGTTCCAGACTGTGCCTCTACATCCGGTTCCAGACTGTGCCTCTAACATATTTACCATTGAACTATAAAACACAAACCCGGGTCTGGTTCCAAACCTTGATTACGACATATGAACAAATTTTGAGAACTATTAACTTATTTTTCTCTGAGTTATAGATTATATGAATTAGGACAAATGGAACATTTATGCTGATTTTCATATGCAATTTACCACTGAAACTATTGTTGTTATTTCAACATGCTGTATCAAACATCTGTTCTGCATATTTGCAAATATTATATTTCACAATTTTGAGCACTAAATTTTCTGAGAAAACACACACAAGTCTGGAAGTCATATAATAAACTGTGCTGACTATTTCTATTTGTTTTGTTTTGTGCCTTTATCATCTAAATAAGAACTTTTGTGGTGAACACACCATTTCTTGACACTACAATACACTGGAGAGATCTACTAACTGAAAGAGGCGTGAGCTGTCCATCTATTCCATTTATTTGACCTTGACCCTTGACACGTTACAGTATTTTGTACACCCAAAATATTAACATGTAATCTTTATGCGACATCACAAGTACTAGCTACCGTGCACAGAGGGGGTGGGGGCATAAATGAAACAAGAGAGAGTGAGATAGGAATACAAAATATGTACATACAGGTTTCTTTTTGAGACATTCGTCCAATTAAAAGGTTATTCGGTGAATGAGTGCTTGCGAGTGCGTGTCAGTGAAGACAGACAAAACAAACTTCTCATGCTAAACTCGACAAAGGAACACGTTGCACTTTACATCTCAAAGTATGGTGCTGTTATTATCCACGGAAGTTTAGTAATCGTTCCAAACTAATCTGACCTAAACGAATTGTTGATATGACTAATAACGTGGAAAATTGTCAGCAAATTTAAGGCATTCTGCGTTGTTGTATCCACATGTTTCCAATTATTGATTTATTCTTGTAAGGAAATATATAAAAGCAAATTTTGTATCGAGACATAAAAAACCCCCAGTTAATTAGTCAAATGGAAATGGTGCGTGAATAACATAATCGTATTTAAGATCTAAGATATAAAATTATTTCAGTTTATGCCTATTGGAGCGCTTGGCTATTGAGACAAACCAAAAATAAGTCATGCAAACCAATTTCTTTCAATAGTATATAACCGATTTCCGTATTTGGTGTGCTGCTTTGCAGCTAAAATGGATTTGGTGGAACACATGGGATTGATTCCTCATCTCTCTCACTCTCAATAAAATGATGGCTGTTAAATTGTCATTTCTCTAACATGGTGTAATGACTTTTATCAGTAGCAGTAACACGCAGTTTGGTCTCTACATTTATCTCAGATTGGTTTAGTATTTTCTACTACGTATTACAGAATCCAGTACTTAAAACGAAACAAAAACTTAAGTGCTAATGATCTATTTCAAATACATTTAACGCAATGAGTCTTACTGGAACAAAAATGTAACACTATGTTATCGGAATTTAGAGATGAATTCATTTCCTTATTTCTGTTGCAGTTTGCTCAATATGCTTTCTTAAGTATGAAATTCAGTAATACTGCACTCTAGGAAATGAAAAGAACGATAACGAAAGATAGACATCTAATATTTTACAACAAAATCGCAATCATACTTGACTGATGTGAAACAATATTGCACAAGTTTCGATAGTTAACCCATGCACGAGCAGAGCCCGATCAGATCAAGTGTTGGGGGTTGGGTTTCATATTCCAAAAGGGCATTTACGTTTCTTGAAAGAGTGCTAAAGCAAAAATCTATGTATCTATTTACTCAAAGTGTGCATAATACCCAATATACGTGCACAAGAACAAAGCGATGGTCAAAGTTCAGGTGACAAGTGAATGTACTTTTGTGTGTGTACATTCTTTAAGCAGGGGGTGGGCGGGGACCCTGATCCGGCCCTGATAAGTTATCAGTTATATACTGTACTATTTCCTCTGCCATCCAATCACAGGATTACAGGAGGGTGATTTAAACTTGAGATTTATATTATAAAAAGGACAACATACCATCACTTTCCTTATTTGAAATATATTTATCGTTTGATGAATGAAACAACAAAACATATCCCAGTCAGAAAGAAAAATCAAGCTCCAAAATTAAATGGCCAGTCCCTTGCAGTACATGTGTAGTTAAAATTGAGCAAGTATGTATATTTATCCTCGTGACTGGGTCATTATTTGATTCGTAAATTTAGAACGTGCTCTTGATTTTGTTGGGTGTTTTGAAAATAAAAGTGGCTGCCAGATTGAATTTAATTATCTAAACCACTGTTCAAGAAAAGATCCATACGGTGTTCCTCTCCGTTATGCATATCTATATTTTTGTAACTCCTGGAGCATGCTTTTGTCTGATGTTATAATTTTATTTGCGGCTGTAAGATGTAAAGACTATTTTAGTTAGTTTTGCCTACGTGACCCGAGTAGTTACATAGGTTCTATAAATAGAAGCTTACATAATGTGCAGACAATTATTAACAATAGTCTTAATAATAAGACTTAAATGGCTCCTTTGGCTTAATTTCTCAGTGGCTGATGGGTTTTGAGGGTTCTAGAATAATTCTGTAACTTCTTATTGGTTGGGCTAGGTCACATCAATAGGACAAATCGACCCAAATGAGAAGTGTATTCTGTCACCTGGGGTATATTACGAAATATGGTCGCTATATACTGTGTATATAAGGAGAGAATAAAGCAATCAGTTTCATTCAGAATTTAGAGTCATTTGCACTTATTGTGTTTCTGTTGTAAGTCTATAGACGTGTTTTATGTTGTACTTAGATATTATTCTCTTGGAGAAACACTTGTTTGGACTGTTCAGTGGAAACATAACGTGCCCATTATTCGAACTTTAATATTATTCTGTAACTGTAATAAATTATTTGAAGGAATTCTGGACAAAGCAATCTTCACAAAGTCACAAGTTTGGAATAAATTTAGGACATTCATATACTCTTATAAGGACTACTTTGGATTCACTTCATAATACTATAAGTTCCACTCACATTTTCATTTACAACTTTGCCAAATAAATTGTTTGTTAAGTTTTATAAAACTTGTTTTCGTTTTGTGCTTTTCTGTTACTTATTTTTGGACCATAGAGTCGTAACACTCTCATTAAGTCAGTACATATGTTTGTTCAGATTTCTTTGAATAAAATAAAAGTGTAAAGGTATTGCAAAAGAAGTCAATCAAGTTTCTCTAAATGGACAGGATATACCAGACTTTTTTATTTTGTTTATTGTTATTGTCTCAATATATCTAACAGAAATTTAGATCATTTGATTCTTGTAATGGTATGGGACTGTAAATCATGCATGTCGTGTCGGTCTTCGGTGCGTAGTCATCATTTATTGACCATTCCAATATCAATCAGTAAAACTTCTATTGTTAATGACTGGACTGTAATTTGAGCTTTATGTATTAAGTGCAACATGCCAAGTCATTTGTGTGATAGAAACGCACCTTTCCCAAGCTGAAATTGACATCTTCCGATGTTAACATTTTATAAGTCACTGCCTTGGTTTCTGCTGAACATCCACTGAAACCAAGACTTTATTAGATAGAGACCATTTCAGTTTCTAATGGATGGAAGTAAATGCTTGAAAACTATTGTCTTATTTTCATGTGTGGTATAAAAGGACACTATGTCATTCCTTGATTGACCTGAAACAAACATATCTAGTGATGAATGAAATAATAGAAAATATACCACACTAAACATGTGTTCGACTTTAAGTGTAAATTCAGTGTTTTATTTTTGTCATTTGCTTCAAAACTGAAATTACTGCTATCTAGAATTTAATTGTCCATACCATCACTTATCCAATAGTATAGAATATTCTGAGTGAATAATAGTAACCTTGAATGTCTTGATGTATCATGTGTGCTTCATTAGATCTCCACGTCGACATAATATAATATTTTATTATGTACATCACACTTAAATCTCCAGTAGGTATCCTCGTGATCTTATTCAAAGTTTCATTGTCAACAAATCTTTCATTGCATGGTTTATCTCCAGTATGTGCCATCGTGTACATCGTTAAATCAAATGCTGGCTGATTCGGGCCATGGTTGATTTGTACCAAATTACGGGCTGATTCGGCCCACATTACCGGCTAATTCGGCCGAAATACCAGGTTGATTCGGACCCTTTAAAATATAAGAAAAGGATGGAACACGCATACCTGATTTATTCTAATGGATAATAAAGAAAATTTACATTTATTATTGAATTAAAATATCTGAAAAAAAAACACCATTTTGCAGCATTTGTTAAATGAGACAAATATGGGGCTGCCCTACAACACTCTCAAACGGTAATGCAAATAAATGTATCCATGATTTTTATTGATTTCTCATGCAAATCATGATTTCTTCGCATTGTATTTACCCAAAACAATTTTGCCAAAGACAGGTTATTGCATTTGTATGGGAAAATATGAACGAGTTTTTCTCTAAAATACTGCATGACCTGGCGTAGTACAGTATTTTTCAGAAAAAAACTAGTTCATATTTTCCCATACAAATGCAGTAACCTTTTTATTATATGTTCATTTTGTTTAACTACATAAGGCTTAGTAATAATAGACATTACAAGAAGCAGTGTAATTGAATTTATTCTTTATTCCAAAATAAATTTACAACCGTAGATTCATCAATACACAATAACAGCAATCAGGCGCACATATTTCCGCTCAGCAACCTACTAACTTAGTCGCGCTCTCTGCATCAGTTAAAACAATAATTGTCGTTTTGCTGTATTAAATATTGAAATGCAGAGTTATATTGTGAATGCATGCACATGGATTTTGTTTCTATATTGATCCATCTCAATTCTGCTTTTCTGATTATGAGATGCTGGACTATTGGGTCAATTCAGGTGTATGGATTTCAGATGGAAATGTAGGCTACGCGATATTTCATTGCAGCTTATGTATGTATCAGGTTTTACAGGACATGTCGGTCGGATTTGAAGAACTAAGAAAGTACAATTTGAGGACATTCATGATGCATATTTAGTATTTCGTGACAATCTGTGATTTATAACACACTGCACTATGCCTGAATATATATATATATATATATATATATATATATATATATATATATATATATAATAATGTTACGAAATAGTAAATTAAAATGGTGTTGTTTTCAAATTTAACGCTTTATGGGGGGAAGGGGGCCTGCATATTTTTTTCTCTATCTCGTCAGTTACTTTCTCAACACAGACAATAACTCAGTCTGAAATAGCATCATGATATATATCGCTGGTTCGAGTCCACCAATCGGAGAAAACGTTTCCTTAATAATTGGGAAGAGGTGACTGTTCGAGTTCATACCATATGAAAATGAAAGTTGATCTGATGATACAAGGCCGATATCAGTTAGAAATTTGTGGCACATAAAATATTTGAGGTGTATTGGATTTTAATGATCTCTAAGTCTTCTAGTTTGTTGTTTGGGACATTACTGGCTCAAATGGGGTTAAATTGGAATCAATCATTGCAACATATTTGGACTACACAGATTGTCTGGATCGTAAAAATTACATATGTAACAGGATACAATTATTCCCTTGCCAATAATTTTAATTAACAAATTAATAACTCATTTTCAATGGAAACTTGTCCTTTTTTATTTTAGAATTAGAATGGTATATAATGAAGAAACATTCACAGACCGATGATCAACATATTTTGAATACATTTGTAGAGCTCTTTTATAATGGAATCAATCTACCTGAAGAAGGCATATGAGAACTTTGGCAGAAACGATTAAATCACTTTGTGTGAATGCATAATACAAATTTATCAAAGAAGATTAAAAGATGTTATGTAGATGTTGAACTCATCTGCAACATATTGATAAATTAGTTAACTTAGGAATTATTAAAGAACAGCAGCGTTTCAGGCTTTGTTAGGTTGATGAAAATGATGAAAAGCTTATTTGATAATTTGCGAGAAAAAAGTAAAGTTTTTTCATTTAACTGGATCACGTCGTACACGTGAAATCAGTGAATACCTTAATGATGTGAGCGAATGTTAAAGCAGTAATGGGAGTATCCAAAGGCAAATTAAGTAGGGAAACCTTTTAGCATTTATACGACACTGACGTTATTTACATTCACTAATCAACATTATAGGCTTTACGATATGGTATAGAACGATGAAATAGCAAAGTAGCCTAATTTATTTGAGAAAATTTGCAACAGCAATTATCATATACAAGAACCCGAAGCCGTATTTGATATAGGGAAATGTCTCCAAACATTTAATATTAATGCGTACAGGAGTGCAATTTCGGGTACAGTTTATATTAGTATCATATTCAGTAATGTATCATTTTTAAGCTTATTTTGGCAGACTCCTTTATGAGAAATTTTATATAATGCCGCATGGAAATTTTATGATGAAAAACCTGAAATATGCATAATTATTTATCTGAAAAGAGTTTATTCACAGTTTTGCGTTATTACTGGCGGACCAAATAAGCTTTTTGCTTAAAATGGCACAGGAGGATCATAACGGGATCAAACGGCGGCAAATGAGAAATCAATGTCCATTACTAATCCATTACATTGATTTTATAAATTCCTAGTTTAGTCCAATGATGCAAAAACAACATCTGCGATAAACACCCAAATGCATTAAAATTACTGGATTTAATTTTATAAATGGTAGTCTGCGGATGGTGCTGTGTTAAACGATGGATCATCTAAACTGATCTGGGCCGACGTCGACCTAAAGCACATTCTTAAATTTATTGGTTTATTTGTTACGTAATATTTAGATGATGCGTTTGTTTATTTACAAGACCCTGTAGTATTTGAGATCAAAATAAAAGATCTGTCTCTATTATGTTTACGCCAAATGAAGACTGGTTTTCAGTTCTCTTTTGAACATCGTTCTGTAAAACCCATCCAAAAAAGGTCACGCCATGCACTTTACGTAAATGTGCAATTAGAGATTTTTCACTGAGAACTGGTGAAACGTTAATTGTCTTATTAAATACTATATTTTAACTGACAGCTTATGTATGATAAACTAACAGCTTGTCTCTGCCAAGCATTAAAACAGCAATAAATAAATAAATCATGGTAAGATAAATGTTAGTTAATTCAATGCTTATTTTAAAAAAAAAATATATAATCATAATAAATGTCAGTTATGATATGCGCTACATTAAAGTAAGCATCAACATTTACATGAAGGTTTCAAATAAAAACAAAATTAAAAAATATTTTTACCAAGCATTTTTACTGCACATACACAAACATTATATGTACACTGATACAGAGGTTGAATTTGTATTTGTTTTGCAGACTAGAGTAAGCCACCAGTAGTAAAAATGAAATGCGAATCCTAGAGTGTTGTTGGGAAAACTGCAAGCGCTGACAGGGGTCAAGGTGTTTCCACTTTAACATGTACTCCGGCTATGAAAAGAAGCCCCAGCCCAGAGTCTATTTCTGCGTCAAAATGTGGCCCCTGGACTGCAGACAAATGTAGGTCAACAATATGGAACATTTTAGCCAGTGTAAAATTGTGTATGACGGCTCTTTTTTGCAATCAGATTGACTGTATTAATGTCAGAAAAGAAGAAGAAAAACGGTTGGTTACTAACAACTATTTGCAAAGTTTGTTGAAAATCGAAACTGGTGTCTTTGTTGTATTGAGGGGGAGGAGGGTATGTATTGTTCTTTTGCCGAGAGCAACAAACGAAGCATCCTCAAAACATGTCTTGCGTGTTTGCAGTAGCCCCTGGTGTCCGACTAAAGATTTGGGACTATAACTAGCCGTGGTACGAGAACCTACATGCAACTGCATTAGAAAGTAAAATGTTTTAGAAAACAACAAGAAAATCAACGTAAAAGCCAGGAATCTAGAAGAAACATTCTCATCAGCTAATTTCCTAATGAAAGAGTTCATCGCATGTAGAAAGTTTATTCCATTGCTTAATTTCATTGAAATCATTCAATGTATAAGTAGCGAAATTTGTTTCAACAGCGGTTCTTGGTCACGGATAGAAATTTTCTTACTCTATGGAACCATGAAGAATGGTGTGGTAGGCCGAGTCAGGTTTGCGTCAGCCTTTGATATACGCGCCAGTCAAAAGGTACATGTTTGAATTACAAACAGTCTGGTTACACTTGTTCATTTCTGTCGCAGGAAAATGGGTATTGCTCAAACTCTCTGCCTTTATTGCCAGAATTTACTAACACAATTTTAGTCAGCAAATGCTGAAGCCTTTCCAAACTGATTTTGCAAGAATTTCAAATTGATGACTTAGACACATCACGGTTTACCTGTTAAACATCCAATGGCGCTTCTGTCGTAATGGGGAAGAAGATTTAGTACGGCAAATCAAGTCCTGAAAAATCTGCATTGTGTATTTCATCGGTTCTTAGAAATCTGCAAAAATGATGGCAGTTTATTTGGAGATTCAAACCCAGACGAAATCAGTCAAACTAAAAGGGAAAACAGTCAAACGGTTCATCAAGAGGGTGAAGAAAGCCTGACTGATACGTGGTGGCTGTAAGCTATTACGTTAATAAAATATCGTATAAAGTCAGTTTCTTCATCTAGTTTAGCAAAAGCACTTTGTTTTGTCTGTCTTCACAGACACGCACTCCGAAGCAAGCACTCTTTACAACCATTCCTTGCGAGGAATTGCACTTAGTATATCCCTCGAAATCTCTATCATTCAAGACATACAACGTTGTATTACGTTCAAATACTGTTTTTATCGATAAGTTAGAACTCTCTTAAAAAAGGAAGGTAAATAGCTGTACAAATGAAAATACAACTGTTACAATGTATCAAATTTACTACATTTACATTAAGCAACTGTATTTGTAATAGAGAAACAGTCAGCGTATATCAAAGGTAAAAGGTTCATTACGGTTTTACACACTTTTAAAATCACTAATGCATTGTGATCAGCTCTGTGCTTCCAAACCTTGAAATGCACAAATAAATTAATTTCTATCAGGTGCTTTCATTTTTTCTATTCAAGTAAAGGTAAGTCCCAATTAATAATTTTACCGTGACTTAACTGATATTGTTCTTTAAAGTAGTTTGAATAATAACAAACGCACACACACACACACACACACACACACACACACACACACACACACACACATATACACACACACACACACATATACACAAATAACAACGTTTACGACGAATCCAATACAAACAAGGGTAGCACATGTACTCTTTGGCATTACGTATTGTTATCGATCAAAATATCGGAACTGGTTGTCAGTTTACATACTTATCAGAAATTAAATCTACAAGTCATTAATGATAATTTGTGATGAGCTTCAGATTCAAACAAAAAAGCATGTTCACATTGGTGCCCGAGCTTATTACCAATGAAAAAAGGAAACTGTACTTTATGGAGATGAGTTCTTGAAAAAGGGAATAAATATCACAGTACGGAAAACTGTTCCAACAGTAACCGCATATACTCAATGAATAACCTTTTGACTGGACGAACGATTTAAAAGAAACAAAGATACATATTTTTATATTCCTATCTCACCCGCTCTTTCTTCACATATGTCTCGACCTCCCGCTCCTCATATGCACGCGTGCGCACGAAAGCCAGTGCATGCGATGTCACACAAAGATTACGTGTTAATATTCTGTGTGTATCAAATGCAACTCACCTATTCGGCAACTCGTGGAACCATATATTTTTGTGTTTAATCTTATCTTACAACAACAATAATAATAATAATAATAATAATAATAATAATAATAATAGAAGTATGAAATTATCTTCGTACAATTCGTGTATTTTGATTTCATGGACACAGAAAAAAAAATTAAACGATATTATAAATAAAAGTGTGAATGTATTACTAAGTGGGAATTTACTTTGAGAGTTTATGCAGATAGTCATATCCATTCGCATTCTGTTGTCTGGTATGACTAAGCTGATAAAAAAGGAAATTTATACATAATTTAGCGCGCTTGAATCGACACGCTGAAACCAACAAACCAATTATTAGTAAGTCATTTGCAACTCAGTTACCCAGAGGAAATAAACTAACATCCTCCCATTTACGCTGTATGAAATATATGAATCTTCATAAGGAGGCAGGAAAAGAAATTGCTTGAATCGGTTCATTATTTAAATGTTGTCCACATTTTAGTAACGTAAACTAATAACCCGCTGCGTTGCTGCTTTGAGCTCAATTGTCATACGGTTCTGATAATCAGAGTACAGTGTACCTTTCTCACATTAGCAACTTTGAGATCAGTTCTAATGATCGTATCTCGAATATATGTCGATATCTGCCATTCGGACTACTTTGGTTACTCATGACACAAGGATTGACCAAGCAGTTATGAAGGATCAAACGATTTTTGTGTCATGCTACCTATATTAATCTTACAGTGAATATATATAATAACAATGATATTCTTCTACTTTTAAACTAATATGATCCTGCAAAACTATGCCTTCAGGAAACCTTTTTAAAAGATACGGATAACATCACACTTAAAAACTACTCCCCGTTTAACACCTCCTTTCAGAATGTTGACAAGGCCTCAGGAGGAGTTTCTATTGCTGTGAACAATAGAACTCCTCATAGCGTCATCCCTTTAAACACAAATTTGCAAGCCATTGCTGTGTCACTCTACATCGAGTGATTACTATTTGTTCTATTTACATACCACCAAACACCATCCTACTACCAAATGAATTAGACACTCTTATTCAACACCTTCCTGCGCCATTTGTTTTACTCGGCGATTTTAAAGCCCATAACATTTTATGAGGATCCAATTACATAAGCGACAGAGGCAAAAAGGATGCAGATTTCATTACTAGACACGATTTGTGTTATATAACACCAAATCTCCAGCATACATACATCCAGGAACAGGTACATACACGTGTATCGACTTGACAATTTGTTCTCCTAGACTACTTTTGGATTATAACTGGAAGGTCGCTGATGACCTTCACAGCAGTGATCACCTTCCAATCTCTCCTAAGAACACCAACGTTACAATTGATGACGTAATTCCACGGTGGAATTTAAAGAAGGCTGACTGGGCCAGATTTGAAACACTTTGTACAGCTAGGCTTAACAGGAATACCGTCCTAAACGACAATGACCCTATTCGACAATTTACATTCGTCTTAATTGAGATTTCAGATAAATCAATTCCTAAGTCCTCACCGAACTATAAAAGAACCCCAAAACCATGGTTCACTAAAGAATGTAAAGAAGCCATTAGACAACGCCGAGAAGCATTGAAAAAATTTAATAATCGTCCAACGTCCGAAAATTGAACTCAGTACCGTATTGTTCGGGCCAAAGCTCGCCGAACGATTAAAGAAAGTAAAAGAGCATCATGGAAAAAGTATGTTTCAACTTTAAATCCTCGTTCCTCTATAAAGAAAGTTTGGGACACGATCCGCAAAATAAATGGAAAGGGAAAACACAATTCTTTCCGACATCTGAAACAAAATGACAACAATTTCAATACCAAACATGAAATAGCTAATGTACCTACTGATTGTTTTACTAAATATTCCTCATCGTCTAATTATTCCGCAGATTTCTGAAGATTAAAAGCTCAAAAAGAAAGAAAAAAAAAACCACGGTTGAAATTCACATCGAATAACTCAGAAAGTTATAACCAACCGTTTTCATTGTTGGAGCTTATGGAATCTTTGAATAAGGCCCATGATACATCCGTTCATATGTATCATATCAAACTTCTTTCATATCAACCTTCCTCTCAGACAGGGAATTCAAGGTACGAGTGGGCTCCGCCCCCTCTGATATGCACGATCAAGAGATGGGTGTGCCCCAGGGCAGTATTTTATCGGTGACGCTTTTCAACATATATATTAATAGCATCACCAAGTGTCTGGCTCCTGGTGTGGATTGCTCCCTATATGTTGATGACTTTTTAATATGTTACCGATCAAAGCACGTGCATAGAATTGAAAGACAACTACAGCAAAATATCAACAAGATTCAAAATTGGGCCAATACTAACGGTTTCAAATTCTCGAAATCAAAAACTGTATGTATGCATTTCTGTCAGTTACAAAGACATCATGATGAAACTCACGCTGGACGGAACACCTATTCCAGCTGTTGAGGAAACAAAATTTTTAGGTATTATCTTCGATAGAAAACTGACTTTTATTCCACACCTGAATAATTTGAAAGCTAAATGTTTGAAATCTCTAGATTTACTTAAAGTAGCAACGCACACAGACTGGGGTGCTGATAGAAAAGTCATCCTCAGTTTATATAGAACGTTTATTCGCTCCAAACTAGAATATGGTTGCGTTGTTTATGGTTCAGCTAGGAAGTCCAATTTGAAGATGCTTGACTCAATCACCATCAAGGAATAAGACTCGCTTTTGGAGCATTTAAGACATCCCTAAGACTCGCTCTGGGAGCGTTTAAGACATCTCCGTGTGAACGCCTACTCGTTGAAGCGAACGAACCACCTTTATCACATCGTAGAGAAATGCTTTCAGCACAGTATGCTCTCAAATTAAGATCAAACCCTCTGAACCCTGCTCTTTCGCCTGTTTTTGAACCCAAATACAAAACCTTATATGAAAATAAACCAAACGCCACACATACCTTTGGCATTAGAATATTATCATGCCTTGACAGTATCAAAATTGATCTTTCAAAAATTCAGAAAACCTCCGTCTCCGAAACACCTCCCTAGCTACTTCAACAACCAAAAGTACTTTTTGCAGTACACGATGGAAAAAAATCGGAAACAAATCCTTCCATCTTCCACAATTCTTATCTTGAACTCCTCACCCAATTTCAAAATTATACAAGAATATATACTGATAGATCAAAAGATGAGTAAAAGGCTGCTGCAGACTTCGTTAGTGGAAAACACACAACAAAAGTTCGCTTGCCAAATGGTACATCAATTTTCTCAGCCGAAAACAGAGCAATAGACCTTGCCTTGCAATATATTGAAAGCAAGCGTATTTCAAACAGCATCATCTTCTTTGATTCACTATCAGTACTTCAGTCACTACATCATAGAAAACTGGTGAACCCATTATTAGCCAATATTCTCCTCAAACACACTAAGCTGAGTACCTTCCACAATATAGTATACTGTTGGTTACCCAGCCATATTGGAATTAAAGGCAATGACAAAGCAGACCGCGCTGCTAAAATGGCCCTATCACTAGAACCATCTGATTTTAAAATATCGTATACTGATTTTAAAAGTAGTATCAAAGAATATTTAAGTCAGAAATGGCAGGCATCATGGAATGATGCCGTGAATAACAAACTTCATGCCGTCAAACCAACCCTAGGAGATTGGACTCCATCCTACATAACCGTCCGTACGGAAGAGGTAGTCATTGCAAGAATTAGAATTGGTCATACTTATTTAACCCACTCCTACATACTAAAAGGAGAAGGCCCACCAGAGTGCATATCTTGCAATGAGCCATTCACCGTTAAGCACTTTATGTTGGAGTGTTTAGACCTCCTACCTACGCGAGATCAGTATTACAATGTGCGTGACATTAGGGAGCTCTTTGATACAGTTAGCTTGTCTTGTATTATAGACTTCCTGAAGGAAGTAAACATTTATCATAAGCTATAGCTTGTATGCTGTCACCTTGAGCAGTTTTATGTGCTATATATACCGTCGCTAAATTTTAATTACCTTTCATATGTTTTCACTATCATACATCATTTACACTCCCCCTTTATCGGGAAGCTTTAGTTATTTATCACCGTTACCATTTTATCGTTTTACTGTCAACTGTTTGGTTTCGGCTGGCTGGTCGATACGAAACCTTTTACCACTTTTAAATCATCAAAGATATAATCTTTTGTATGGCGCTAAATAGCCTCACAGTGCTGGTGCGCCGTAAAAATTCAACCAACCAACCAGCGAACCAAATACAAAAAGTTAAACTTAGTCAAAAAATCATTAAATCCAACTAACAGTGATATTTGTTGCTATAAGGGTGTGGTACTAAGAGCGTTATTGTGATGATTCGTGCATGAACAGAACATGAGAAATAAACTTACTTTTGTCATAAGAGAGTATAGTCGTACTGTTCAAAATTCATCAACTTGACCAAAGACAGTAATAAATAGCGTTTATGTTACGCTGGCCCTATTGTATTGTAATGGTGAGGCACTAATATAGATGCATATAATAACAAAGTCTCGCGATTCTAGCTAGACCAGTGCATTAGAGATACAACAAAATATACAATTTAATCATCATCAATTAAGCATGAAGTATTGGTCACAACGATGTAATTCTGTGATGAGGAAATTAAGTCCCTCTTTAATTTTAATAATTCTGCCTATAACATTATTTATACAGGGTGCAAATATCCTAAGGTAAAAACATAACCTGTTTCAGATGGCTCAAGTGAATATGAGGGGTTCATTGAGGTCATAAATGTATTATCCTTTTTTATCTGCATGGTTGCCAATGCTTGGGGTATTACAATAACTTAAGTCCACTTCATAGATATATGAAAGTGGCACATTATTCTCTTGTCATGTGCTTAATAATCCCCTTCGTTGGGACTTGCCATATGAAATGAAAATGTGTGAAGATCATTATATTTGTATTTAAATGTTCTATTTTGTACCTCTGAAATTTTTATCTTGGAATCAATAGGTATCTGTATGACCCTAAATTCAAGCTATCCAGAAAGACTGATTGAGGAACATAGTCTATAACAACTTTATTCTGCGAAAATCATTTTTCTTCTTTCTATCAATGACCTTGACTCCATAATTGATAGGTATCTTGAATAGCATGCAAACAATCCATAAAAGTTGATCATGGTCTGTGCTGTAATTCTTTGAGCTCAGTGACCTTGATCGTTTGACTCCAAAACCAATAGTTGTTTAAAAGAAATGAAAGATACAAAAAGCAAGATAACAACTCAGTACTGCTGATGATGGAAAACTGGCGTTATTGTCTGTCAAACAATGTCTTCTTTCGCTCGGTGACCTTGACATTTTGATCCTAAGCTGATAGGTTTCCTCTTTACCCCATGTGCAAGCCTTCCTCTAAGATGCAAGATATCCACTTAGTACTTTAGATGATTGAAAACTCGAGTTATTGTCTGTAATCTAATGTTCTTCTCTCGGTATGTCACCTTGACAATTTGATGCAAAGCTAAAGGGTTTCTTCTTTACCCCATGTACAATCTCTCAGCAAAGGTTTATAAATTTAGAAGTTTTTATATCTCAAGTACATTATAATGAAAACAATTTTTGTTTGTTATACTAAGCTTGATCATTGAGGAGTAGGGCTTTAAATCTACAGGGTTCGTCCTTACCCAAGTGCACGCAAGCAATCCACAATGGAGGAAATACAAGTTATTTCACAGAAATGAAGCTGCACTGACAAACGTTGCAAAAATATGGGGTCTGTAAGGAACTTTTTCTGGCCAGGAAT
>JAECUM010084686.1:0-17500 GCA_016617855.1 Megalonaias nervosa | reverse complement strand
TATATATATATATACTTAATATAACTATTAAATACACACATTAGGTATACTGACAAGACTTTATTTTATTTTTCTATACTATTTATACTTCCATTGCAAGCATAAGAAACAGAAACTCTAGCTGAAACTTTTTCTATGTAACTTAATAATATGATATTCCAATTGTCTTCCAATATTTCATAATATATAAATTTTCCATTCGTGATTGTAGAAAGATTGTCTGTGAAATACTGTTACGAGTCTAGTCTCGTACAAAAAGTAACAGAAAAGAGTGAAGACAACAAACTTTGTAAAATTAAACAAATAATTTATTTCCCTAGAATAACAAGTGAAAAATGAGAAAAACAGAACTTACGGTTTTACGAATCAAATCCAGAAATAATCCAAGAATTAAAAAATAGAAGTCCTAGTATTTAAAAGTCCTGAATGAATCTGAGTTCGAGTCCCTATGAAATCCAAAATGGACGGCGATGACGTCTGTTGTAACCTTCAAAGTTCTGTTGTGTCAACAGTTCTTTGTTGAATCACAGAAAATATTATTCCAGTTTTGAATTCCGTATACATTTCAATGAATGTCTTTGACCAAGAATTTTGTAAGAGCTCTAATGTATTTCCAGGGAAAAGAATCACTTGAATTCCATAAAATAACAAAAATTCAACTCAAACTGGTCACGACATAATGTAACTTGACAACTCAAGTGTTTTAAGCCCGACTGAACAATCTCTATAAAGACAACAGTTATACACTAGTTTAAGACGCAAAATAGATTCCCGGATGAGGATCAACCTTTTAGAAAAGTTAGAAGGTTGTAACAATAAACACATTTTTCATATTACGTACTCCAGGTATGGCCTTGATTTAACTTAATGGTTCTTCCTCTGAGAAAGAATTAACAGAAAAAAATGTTGTTTACCAAAACTGTCACTGGTTCTGAATCAAGGTCAGAAACTAGATACAGTATTTCTATTATCATGTGTTTATCAATGAAAAAATTCTGTCAGGTCAAACAGAACTAAACTCAATTCTGGACAATATTAAATCCAGTAAACAAAGTTACATTACAATCACATGTAATGGAATTTAAAAAGAAATAAAACTAACAAACAAATAATTAAATTAAATATACATAACAATACATACACATAGTAATGGGAAAAGGAAAACTGCAAATAACAACCTATGCACACAACAGTTGAATAGTAGTAGTTGTAGTAGTAGTATTAGTAGTAGTAGTAGTAGTAGTAGTAGCAGTAGTAGTAGTAGTAGCAGTAGTAGAACTAAAATAAAGCTTTTACAGTTTGTGGTGTTTATGAGAAAATATCATTAGGTGATGTCAATATTGATAGCAGAGTTCCTCTAATTACTGGGTAATAAATGTCAACTAAAGTTGACAACAGGAACATTTTATTTCTTCCTTCCAGATGATAATTTTAAAAACACTGAAATGATTATCTGTATTATACTCCTGGATAATAACACTGTTTTACATACAAACATTAATACAAACCATCAATTTCGTCTTTCCAAGAACACAAATTTCAGCGTATTTTATGAACTGAAACTAAACCCATTCATTGGATGAACTGTGTGTGGGTATAAATCTAATCAAGGTAAAATATACATGGAATCCATCCCAATAACAGTTACACGTATCTCAGAATAAGTTAATTTTACAATGAATCTAAACTGACAAAAGAGTTATGGATTTTAAGATATGAGGGTTCCTGCCAGCTATGTTGGCTTTAATAGCTCTGTTAAAGAGAGGTTTTAATGGTCTTTTATGTGAAATGATATCCTCCGAAAAAAAAAAAAACAAAGAATAAGGAATATAAATTTAAATGATGACCTGCTCAATGGAGTTGTAGTACATGCAACACGAAAAGAAGAAATTAGTGATGATATCCACTAGATCATAAATGTTCGAGCGTCTGTAGTTAACTGTCTTGAGACGCCTCTCTTTATCTCGTAAAAGTTACTTCAAGTCATTTTCCGTAGGCTGGAAGAGCATAGCTCCATTGTATATGTTGTACTTACTGCTATTTCTTCGTTCTCTGGTTCCATGATGAAATTAATCTCATCTGTACAGACGATTTATCCAGAAAACACATTTCTTCTACAAAATGTTGGTCTTCCTAATTCTGACATACATGGAATCATAAGTTGTTACGGTAACAGTCGCAATTGTTCCAGTATGTACATGTTATTAATGAAAGCTATTTATAGGATTCAAGATCACGCTTTTCAAATCTGAAAGTTTGACTTCAATTATCTATGTAAACTCAAATGTTTCATAATATATTATGGGTCACAAAATTGTGATTTTACAAGGATTACAATTCCATACAGTTTTCTGGAATTTCATATGTTTCACATTATGCAGCAGTGCTCCTTTAACAGAACCTAACAATTCTCAGTGCTTTTGTAAAGCATCTGGATACCGCTGAACGTATTGCAAGTGTTAGGAGCTTTTATAATGGTAAAATAATATTGTTATCGTTTGATGATTTTATTTATCCCTCTCTAATATTTCGTCCCCACAATAACGAATGAATCCATTATTATTCGGAGACTATCCATTATTGGCTGTAGCACATTCTTGTTGATATAATATATTTTCATTGACTTAATATATCAATTATGGGTTGTAGATCTTTCTTGTCGATGTCTAATGTTTTTTATGGACTCAGAACTATTAATTATAGGCCGTATGTTGAAATCAGATGAGTTTTGGCAGACGGGCAATATTTGAGAGCATTCCGTATCTGGTTGAGCTGATTCCAAATGTTTCTTGGGTTTTTTTACAGTAATGGAATCATGCAGGCATTGTATTTCCGCAATACTTCTTTTCATTTAATTACTTTTTGTGTTTTAAATTGAAATTATTCAACGTTTACAGTCTGTATATCAACTACAACCCGTTTTGGTATCTTTGCTTGGAGTTGCCGGTGGTTTTCCATTTCCGCCAACAGGATCTCGAACTCAGCCATGGTAATCATGTTATCTTCCATGGCCATCTAGTATAGCTTGGTAATTGTGTTAACACAACTTTGTGCCGACACAAGAAATTATGAATAGACACGTATTCGCGAACACAGCCGTAACGAGATTATTTTTTCAGCGCCGCCAGTCAGCCAGTTATTATTAATATGGTTCCAACAACAATTCCGATTGGTGTGCCTAACGTAATGATGATTCCCGCAACACCAAGGCCAATGGTGGTTGCTACAGCGGTTCCACAAATAGCATCCAAAGCTACGACACGCGTTTGTAGTTTACGAGTTCGCGATTTCATGTCACAGCTGTTGTTCCGCTTCGATTATTTTCTCTTATTGGTAACAGTGAAGGTCTATTTTAGTTCTTCTATTATTAATGTGATCGCGTACCAAAATTAATGGACATGATTAGGTGCAACACGCACACGAACCTCTAACCCAAATGCATACACTGATCAGGTGCAACATGCACACTAACTTCTAACCAATTATCAAAGACCGAGCGTTTTCACATGCTAATGCAATTATTCCAAGATCTATTCGAGTTGGTATTGGTATATCAGGGTAGTTCCAATTACTGATTTTTATTTTACCTTATGCGCTATTATTATGTTTTAGTGTATATGATGGTGTTTTAATGTCATAAGTTTGAAGCAGATATGTATCAACAAGCAGAACAAAATTACTATCAATGTTGGCATCACTGGTCATCCGATCACTCTGTCGGCTAAATTCAACAACCTCAATACCGCAGTCAGAATTCATCACTTATATGTAAGTCTAATCTTAAATACAACCAATAAAAAACAGTTAATAACCCGTATGGAATGACGTCGATTCCTTCAAATTCAGTTGCACCGCAGGTAATTAATTATGCTGATACGGTAAATGTTAAAACGAACACCAATCCTGGTTTTGTTCATATGTGATATCTCTTGTAGCACATTGCGATACTGCTGATCAGTTATTAACGTCGTTATTTTGACATCAGCCGTCATTAGTTTCGGTTATGATAAACAAGTGTGATCCCGACTGGTGCATTTTTAAGGTGTGACGTTAAGTTCCGACTATTGTCAAGAACACTGAAAACCCGTCGGCCATATGCATATGTTACCACGTCAGTTTGTATCTGCATCTTTGGTGATATTGCGCTAATATGCTCCGTGAAGTTACTTCTCAAGGGAACCTGCCTCTGTGATCTTTACATACACGTATTGTTTATTTTTGGTATTGGAAATATCGACGTAGTCTTTGATAAAAGCAACAAATACACCAGAGTCTTTGAATCCACCTATTTCTCTGATTCCGTCCAGGTGCTTTCAGATTGCACCTCGCAGTTTCTCAACAACATCTTGATTGTCCATACTGGATGTTCGTAGATTTCAAGTTCGATCTTCAAAAATAACAAGCTCTCATGCGTAGACGTCAACAGAAACAGCTGTAAACTCGGTCAAATCCGCTTTGGTAGGAAACCTGCTCAGATCCACACCGTGTGAGAATGAGTAGCGTCCGTAAATACTAATAGGAACTTCATATACTATCAATCCTACTTTGTAATTGACAATGTAAAATCAACAAGAGCTCGTGGTGCTGGTGAACGCTCAAGTGCACGCTGTGCTTTGTCAAGATGTCCACGGTACAATAAAATAGCGGTTCTCGTTCACCGCCTCTGTTAAATAGCATACAACTTCAGATAGCGATGCAAGCATGTACGAGTCAAAATACAAAAGATGTTTACACGTTACCAAGTACACGACCTAATGAAACCTTGGTCCTGTTGATGGATCCAGTTAACGATGACAGTCACCCACTAGTGGGACGAGCCCTTGACTTCATGTTCATACTGCATAAAACATCCGAAATGCTTGACTTACTTTGCCATAGCGAGTAATTCAGAATTGGTTAATGGACGAGTGGGCTTTTGCTAGTTGTACCGCGTAGACGTAGACCACCACTGTATGACGGTATTCTGGCCCATGTAATCGAAGTCCTTTACCACCCACCACCTTTTAGAGCCATTCCAAATGCGGTTCCGACCGCCCCTTTTGACCCCGCAATCGTTTAGTATTGCGTTTTTTATTTTCACGAGTTGCCTTGCGCTAAGGATAGCCTTAACTTCGTGATAGAACATTATTGTTTGAAAGCGATATATGTCTAATTACGAATTTGAGATAATTCTATCACTTTCCACAGGCAAATGGTGTGCAATAAGACAACAGAAACTAATCGTAGAGGACCACAGCAATACGTCTTTAATTGGAAATCGCCAGAGAACCAGACAGGTCAGTAACTACATGTCGATCACGGACTACCTAAACAACTCCAGGTGTTCTGTGTAAAATAATAAATCGGATACACGGCACGAAATTCGTGATGGCAAATCTGCACACCCGTGACAACTTTTGACGCTGGCCCATGTACGACAGGTGATGTCGCTGATGAGTTAACGAAGCTACCAGGGACATCATGGAGCAAATACCCAGGTGAAAAGTACATTCCTGGACACAATTATTGCAAGACTGGAAATGGCTGAATATAGAACATGATTCTAACAACCAACCGAAGCATGGAGAAGGACCAATAAATCGTATTGATGCTGCATGCTATAAAGCATAATGCTTATAAAGCATCAAGAGATATCCTTGCGCGCGTCGACTTGCCGATATAGATCTCAACAATGACATAAATGCGATCAATCCCATTCTCGGCGAAAAGATAGCAAGATGGATTGTCAGTGGAGGTATGAAGGTAAAATCTTCTCATTGGATGTAAAGCACATTGATGTAATGAAACTAGCTGAGATCTACTACAGTCCGCGCGATTACTGGAGAGGTGAAGCTGCTGTTGAAAAGTGAGCGTGTCTGGCAAAGGTCACCCACGGCTCAGCCGGAACAAGTTTAGCCAAGCAAGCCCAGTAAAAAATTTATCTACCAGCGCTAAGGAAGATTTCCCATGGATGGTTTGATGGGAACACACCCAGCGAAGTTCATCAGACTGATCTTTTGTTTATTTTACACGATTGTGTACGCGGACGTTCATACAAATACGCATTAATTTGCAGATGTTGCCAGTAGATACAATGAAGCCGAGCCGTTGACGTCCAAGGATTCAGCGAGTTCCGCAGTGGATCCAGGCTAAAAAATTATCGTAGCCTAGCCATTATTAGGGGGTTAACAAAACATTCGTGTTGGACATATTATAAACGTCGCGACAAGGCCATTGTATAACGATTTAACCGCACACTTTTGGAACGATCATTTGGACATTAGTACGCAATCACGCAAGTGGGTAACACGACTTCCATCAGTCAGAGAAGCACTAAATAATGAAACCACACTTACTATTGGATTAAAAACTGCTGAGGCGATTCAACATAAGGCTGTCATTGTTACAGTCTAAGTGATTTTACAACCATCGCGGTTAATTCCACACGGAAACCATTTCGTTCGGTATATGTATGCACCGGGGGAGTTACAAGGAGGACGACCTCATGCTACTAACCCGGTATAGTCCATTGATGTATTTACAACCTCGAACCGGACTGATTATTTGAGGCACCCAACAAATTACAATGTGGTGCCCGTGAATGAATGTGCAGCAAGCAACACACCAGGCAGAGCATTTGTGCGAGAGAAATTGCTAGTTGCTCCTGGGGACAGGGGACTACCGCAAAGTTTCACTCTAAAATCACTAGATGATTCATTATCGAGTTGTGCCCGTACACGTAAATAGTGTTATCATCAGTGTTTGGTGACAAACTTACCTTAGTACAATTGTACACACTCATCCGCTATTTCATTGATCTGATTACCCACCATCGAAGATCGTTCTAGACTCGAATGCCAGGTCAGCAATCAGCTTTCGAAGAATGTTTTCTTGTTCATTATCACGGAGAAGGTCGACGCAAGTCCGTTTCCGAAGATTCACCATAGTCTTTCCCAAAACATCATTGTTCATGAGTCTGAAGAAATCTTTTTCAAACTCGTTCGTGGCCTTTGTGCTCAGATTGGTATTCATTTGAATGCAGGGAGACATCCATGCTATTTGGCATAACTTAAGCACCCTATGGATCCTTGAAATACGCATACCCGGTCATAGATATGATTGCAAATTATGTATGTGAACTTCACAGTTGCTTTAAGTTTTCATGATTGGTCATAGCTTTATACACACTGTATATCTGAGTCCAGTATCATTTATAATCTCATACTGATACAGGGAAAACCAGTGGCGGGGCACCGACAGCACTTGCGGTTCTAACAGATAATTATTGTGGCTGCCGTGAAACTCGTCTGGATACTCCAGGTCAACTTCATAAATGTATCTGATAGCACTGTTACTGTGGATTGACTCACTGAAACACGCCAAAAGATATTGGCTGCATCATTGACCAGCCATAAAGATTGCTGGGGTATTATATATGATTAGGACTGCGGGGTCATATCCGTCTACTTAAGGTCGTTGGCACTCGCGTGGTAGTTACCACGGTCGATAAAGATATGTTTATCTGCGTAGGTAAGTAAGTCTAACTCAACCTTGGTTATTGACACTAACGCATCCCAAGCCATTCCTGGTGACGAAAGATAGTGAACGGGATCGAGCTTGTACACACGCATTACTCTATCAGGAAACGTATTGAAGACATCCGTGAGCAGAATCACACCTGTCTTCAAATACAGACTTTAACCTCTGCGCGTTGACAACCATAGCGCACCAGACTTTGCATGTTCATAGTTGATAGCCAAAATAGGTGGTGAGAGAGCGATGAATGGAATACCTAGATCGGTGGTAATTATGTTTCAGTAAACTTTTCCCAACAGTTCATGTTCTCTTTGGGATACATGCCTTTTCTAGTTATCATCTTCAACTTCCCAGGGTTAGTAGTATAATATCGAATGGTGACTGTAAAACTATCATTGTCAGTGTTACTTATTAAATTGTCCAAGCTTGAATTCAGAAACTGAAACGAGTCAATTAACTGCAGCTGGCCCAGCCTAAACGTCTTGTATTTTTCCAGGTTGCTGGGGATTATGCTTAATGAAGCCTTTGATAATGCAGCGTTTTCTTGCATTATTAAGTCGATATTATACCAGCGCAGGTTCTGAAGCACCAGATGGATTTTGTTTTGTTCGTGTTAATTCTCAAATGCAGATTGCATGATTTGTGTGCGGTTCCTCTAGACAAGCCAGTAATGTGACAAAGGACTTGCTCTTTGATATCAGTTGAGGTAAAGCGCGATCGCAGATCCAGGAATGAATAATGGAGGTAAACTGGCGAGAGAAAAGATGTGGTCTGATGCATTTCGAAGTGACCTCGAGAGGTGTAAGAAACACCTCAAACGAATACTGGCCACAAAGAAGGAAGAGCGACTCAGTTTTCAAGTCGACTTGGACTAAGAAAAATATATATGACTTGTTCAGCAACTTTCGTGGTATTTGTTTGATCCTCAGGTGATGCCCCGAGAATGCTGAAACATTCGACTTCCGCGTAGTTGAAATATCGTACTTACAGGTTTCGATGCACTGATGTAAATGTTTGACAGTTTATTTTTTACCTTGATAGTGCGCTGTGACGTTTCACCGATTCTACTACTGTAAATGTGTTATGCTCATCAGGAAACCGTTGGGAATTGTATAGATGCTTGTAATGTCTGCATGGAAATTTCTTACCTTCGTACATGCTATGCTTGTATATTATTGGTTGAAATTATTGATACACGCGTAAAGGTACAACGACTGTGCAACAATTACAAATCAATATTAAACTGCCTGCATCTGTATATCGATTGAACAATAGGCTCTAGGTTTTTTTAAATTCCAATAGCACAGTAACAGCTATGCTAGGATTGAGTTATTCAAACCTACTCATATCAGTAATCTGTGTGGGAAACCTGAGGTTACTAAACGTAAGTTCATCTAGATATGGTTCTTATTTTTTTAGGTTGCTCTTGGTTATAGTTCGTGTGAAACAATGCAGACAAGAGTGCCCGTTCAAAACATCACTTGCCATTTCTTTTTACAGTTACTACAGCGCTCTGGCGTTATGGTGGGTCCTAAATGTAATTTTACCTACGAATCGTTCTGATCGAGAAATATGAAGCTGAATGTTTGCAAATATGTTTACAGTTCATGCTGATCCTACAATCGGGAATTTTCCAACGTCTCAAAAATGATTGGAAAAACTTTGTCTATTTCATCATTAAGGATCTCAGCGTCTTTACATTTCAGGATTAAATGAGGAGCGCTATAAATCCATGAATTTGTGATCTTAGATGACTCATTAAATGACATAATCAATAGACATAGATAATAATTTCCATCTAAACCGCGTAGGTACCTGTGAGCTGTAATGTTGTCAAGATTCCTGCACCAATATTTGAAAGAGGTCTTACCGCGTCTTACCTGGCTGGTATTAAACTGAAAATTTTGTTCGATAAATTAAATTAAGGTACTTGTACTTGTCATGCTTTTGCGGCAGCTTCAGAGGCAATGGTAATGCGACGACGACCTTCTTGTTCAGCAGCAACTACCTGTGACTCGTGTCGGAATCTTTATATAATACTTGATATAATTCTGTACTGCAATTTAAAATTGCTTTACTATTAACCGTGGCTCTCTGAAAAATGTCATAACATTAGAAATATGTCATTTGTGTATACCACTTGGTTTTGGAATACCACCCACTCGTGCGAGCTGTCCTGGTTGAATCATAGTCGAGTTGTTTATATACCATGGAAATAAGTGCCTAATTGATACATTTTTATATTATTGATTTTACTTTAGCAGGATCAAAAACTGCAATCGCTTCAGTCCTAACTATTATTTCACTGAAATTTGTGTAGGTTTTCTCAACGGGGTCAAGTATATCAATAATAATAGAATCGATGTGTTTTTATTCACGAAGAGATCCGCAATGCCGGAAACACTGATTACACGACTTTACTTTGATAAAATACTAAAGCACCAAGACCAACACGTAGGGGCAGCAAATGTGATTTACAGTCTTCATAATGGCAAGTTCTGCCCCAAAGTTCACATTTTCCAATGCATACACCGTTATAGTGATCGCATCCTACTACCATTAAACTTTATATATATATACGAAAGTTTATCTAACAGTACCATGTTTTCATTTATGGTAATCGACAACACTGTGTAAGAGGATATGTAAATATGGAAGCAAGTAATCTGAATAGTTAGCACACAAAAAAAAATCAATAAATATGTAAAATGTGCATTAAGTGTCTTTCGACCCAAATGAGGTCAAACAATCGATCGGTGAGTACTGCACCAACCCTCGCACTACCGTTGTTATTTAGGTCTTCTTTTATCACTGGTTCTCAGTGTTTGGTTCGCTAGATTCATTCACTAACGTATAGTAAAACGTATTTGCTCATTTTGACAATTCTGTATGACGCATTTAAGCGAAATAGTGACTTAATCTTTTCTGTAACTTTAGAATTGTTCCATTGGTTTCGTCGTAGAATGTCAGCATTAGATACGCTCGTAAATCCTTTCAAAATGTTGTATGCATCAATCTGTGAACTTTCTGTCATTATATAAAAGGAAGCATCTCCGCTCAGATTGTGGGTCGGTGCCTTTGAGATTATATGCACGCTTCCGATTGTAAGTTATAACATAAAACGTTCTCATGGTTAAGCTAATTTGTGTAGTCCGTATCAATTACAGCCGTTATATTGCAACTATAATAAGAAATATAAAGAGTCGGATTGGAAATATTCACTGGTCTCCCAGCACTGCTGCAAATATTGTGTATCTAGTAGTATGATAATAGCAAGTTTATTAATTACTGCTCCAAGTTACAGCCCTCTACCCGACACGAGTTTCCTCTTGCAGTAATACGTGACGATAACGTTCTCGCGTGGGTATATGAGCGTTATATAAGGACCAAGTCATGTGGAGTAGAAAGCTTTAAAGTAGTTCAGTAAAAAAATATAAAACTACCATTGTCATACTACTTACTAAATAATTTAAAAATATCCCTTAGCTATTGTTCTAAATATAACTGTTGACTAATTTAGCACAACTTGAAGAAAATCTTTCTCGTGTTTATTTTGAACTGTGACAGTTATGAAAATAGCTGAAAATTCGCGTCATAAAAGAACAATGTCGATTTAGACATAAAGCAACAAATTTGATGAGGACCAGAAGCATTGCGTGTTAACTAAATGTATTGGCCGCAATAAATATTATTGATCATGTAGGGGGTGATGTTTCCACAGACTGTGTTACAAACTGTTTCGCTAAGATATGACAAGGACGCTGCCGATGCTGATGTTCCCGTTGTTATTGTGCGTGATGCGTTATGCCTGCTTGAGTCTGGTAACGAGAATGTTGATTTCTTGGATTATATTAATTCTACTAGTGACACTGTCAAATCTGTGATACCAAAAACTGATACATGTGAAATAGATACAGACCCCAGCCTCTTATTAATTTCAGTCTAAATGGTTATGTCTAATGATACCGGTATTCTTCTACCGATATTAGTATGGTACGAAAACACATCGGATGGCAGTCTGTACTAAAAACAAAATAGGAACAAGGCAAGGCTTGATTAGATTAAAGAGATTTTACACAATTTGGAAAGTTAAAAGATTTGCTGGAATATGATGTAAAACTTTGGATCAGATGGCGAATTCCACACCTTGTCTCACGGGTGTATTGGAAACACATTTTATTTGTACATAATCTGTTGTTTGCAAAAACTCTATTATTGATGCATAACCTGCAAAAGAAGCAATTATCGTTCAGATGATATTTGCTTGCTCCGAGTGAATAAAGGGTATATTTCATCGAGTGCAAGCAAATTTTCTTTTTATTTTAGGCTCAAACATATTGGTCCAACAATATCTGTAACAGACTGAAATAGCAAATATCTTACTGTGTCCCGCTAGATAATATTAGCAGTTTACCGTTTATTTTCTGGTATGTTTTGTGTACATTTACACAGAAAATATTAGAAGTAATATAATTATTTTTCCAAATTCGAGATAAAACAACACATACAAAATCAATTTAAAAAAGTCTTTGCACATCGCAGGATTTGATCCTTGCTCGTCTAATTGATTGGCAGCCATATTTACAACAAGCAGTTTCCAACATTTTGGTCATAATGTTATCAATATCTATTGACGTGCAGTGAAAAGTTATTAATTGTATATCACTCCAGTGAATTATCAAGATTATTTCTCTCAGAAAATCCAGTAATTCACGGCCTAGTACAAAAACAATATAGATATGTCAGAAAGTAAATTTTTTCACGTTTCATTCTTTGTTTTGTGCTTGTATCTGCGTATGTATTTCATGTCCCGAGAAACACCTTGCTTTAAGTCGCAACAAAGAGAAATATGTTTATTTTCCCTACATCTTCCAACTTTTGAAAAATGACAAACGTGTGTATTCAGTTAGTTTCTAGGTACATGTTGACATGATATATTTCTAGTCTTTCCTTTGTAATACTCTCAGGTTAAAGAAATAAAGATTGATGATGATGGTGATGATGATGATGATGATGATGATGATGATGATGTTGTTGATGATGATGATGAGGAGGAGGAGGAGGAGGAGCAGGAGGAGGAATATATTATAGTAAAATTGTGTCTGTTTGGCTCCAGCGATTTTCTAGTCTTACTAATTCACTGGAGCAATTTTAAAAAGGTATTCAGTTTCATTTGGCTGATTTGTTTGTTTGCTTGATAAATATACATCGAAGTTGTGCATTATATACTTTGGATGGAATTCGGAACTGACCCGATCGATCTATCGATAGAGAAAAAAAGCCAATCTAAGACTTGTCTTTCAAATTATTGATTTCTCTCAATCTATACAGCCGTGTATTCAAAATAAATGCTAAAGTTTGCACACGTTTTTATAAGAGAAATTTCCGATGTAATTGCTTGGGTCGTTCCTGCTACCATTGTTAAATATCTGACATGTTATACTTTAAGAACACGCCTTTAAGAAACACCTAGTTTCATATATTTTATACAAGAAGCACATTATAAATAAAGTATTACATAGTAAAACAACTGACCGAAATCTTGTAAGGATATTGGGGCTTTACTGTTCAAAGAGCGAACACTAATCATAATTTCTTGACTTTTAATTAGTTTCTTCAATTCAAAATTGGCTTTCTTATTGCAAGCAGTACCATCATCGTCATCCATATTTTGTATCTCTTTAATAAGGTAAAAATAGTTCAACGGGTCATTCTCAGTATATCAAAAAATGTGAGGATTTGGTCTGTCAACAATACTCAAGTTTGATATAAAGGGAAACAACTCTGTGTAGACTAGAACATAATCTAAAAGCAAGCAAGTAAGCGCACGTGTGTGTGTGTGTGTGTGTGTCAAACATAGATTGAGAGAGGAACGCTATTGTGTTGTTTGGTATTATGCTATATTTTGTTGTAAATATTATTTAAAAGAATGGTTAAATACAAAGACAATCGTATTTGCTGATGTTTTGAAGTTGAAGGCGATCGACTTTTTTTCAGTTTCTAACGTTCTAAATTACATAGACTTTGAGGGTTTTTCTCCAGTAACAACAAAACAGGTTCTCAAAAGGCTTATTTGGTGTCATTTATGACTGTGACGATGGTAACAGAGTTGACAAACGTATCAATGAGTTAAAATATATCACTGATTCAAATTGATAGGATTAGCATATTCCATAACGTTCCAAATTACACAGTTATGTTGATTCAAATACAAGATATAGTTCTTGTTTGTATATTTGTATTGTCTTATTCGTGAAAGGATGCATAACAGAAAAATGAACGAATGTGGCAGAAAAGTGATGCTTGAGTAAAGGAGGAATTCAGAGTCAGACTTGTGTTTTGTATCTCACAAGTCATCTATGGACTTGGAATTAATTCCCTGCACGTTTTGCGGGGTTTTATTGTTGTTATTGTAGTTATGTTCATTTTTCTCATCTACTTCCTGTTGCATCTCCCCAAAGAAGGAAACCAGAGAAAGACGTGTAGTATTCCCCATATAGTTCTGCTCCGCTGTAAACGCTGATCCAAACGTTATATCCAGCTTCACATCGCACTATGCCTGAAATACTTCCCTGATCGTTTCCACCGGAACCAAAAGAAAAGCTGTTGCCTTTGACTTTCCCATTAACAATTAGATGTACATATGTAGCGTACGTAGGCCGTGTCATAATGCTTACTGCGAAGAAATAGGTACCCGACAGGGGACAGGTAAATATTCCAGTTTCCTTGTTGAAGCCATTGCCTTCGTTGTGCAGAACAGTGTCAAAACGGATGATTTCATTATCATGGACTGGCACTATTCCATTTACCATAGCTGCGTAAAATGCGATCTGTGTCGTTGCAATCCTTCGACCTTCTCTTCTTAAAATACCTTGAACGAACGAAAAGCTGTGAGTAGGCAAATGTAAATTGCATTTGTTCGTAGACAATCCGATTTGTTCCGTCCAAAATGTTAAAAACTGGCCTTAAAAGTTACTCTACCGGATTATGTTTCAGTGGCAAAGAATCCCCAAAGCAACTATATCCCACAAATAAAAATTATTTGTCTGCTTGCTATGATCACTGCAATAATATTATAATCATATATTTTGACATATCTCCCCTATGCCAACATGGTGGCCGAATGAGATGTTGCGAAAGACATTCAGGAGAAATTTAATGTTTGGAAAAATTTCGGATTAAAAATCATAAGGAATAAATGTATATTTCTTTTTATTGTTTACTACAGGATTTTAATAAGTTATGTACGTATATTCCTTTGTAAGACCGAGATTCATCGTTAGATTTTTATGAGACCAGCTCTTTCTTGTTTGAATTTTACGGAATTTGTGCAGTCTACAAATTATTTACTAGTTTGCTGCATCTGTTTTATATGTTTACTTGCCCTCTCTGATAAACATATTCCGCTGGCATTGGCATCCCACTCAAAGTTTCCATGCCTATTAACTCAATGGTGTAGTTAGTAAACACTTTTAAATAATATAATTGACATAATAGGATTCCATTTGTCTTTCTTTTTCCCTTTCTTCTATTTTCTATCTTCTATGGTGTTGAACACCCAGTGTGTTACTTCTCTAAGAAATTAAATAAACACCAAAGAAACTACTCAACAATCGAGAAGGAATGCTTGGCTTTAATGCTAGCATTACAGCATTTTGAAGTTTATGTTAGCTCGGCTCCTTCTCCGGTTGTTGTGTTTAGTGATCACAACCCCCTTACTTTCATCAGCAGAATGAAAAATAAGAATCAAAGACTATTGAGATGGAGTTTATTTTTGCAAGAGTACAATCTTGACGTCAGGCACATTAAAGGAAAAGATAATTTAATTGCAGATGCACTTTCCCGTGTATAGAAATGTCTTTTTCATATACACCTTTGTGTAAATTCATAAGAGTTCTTCTTATGTAATTTTTTTTTACCTCATGTACAGTTTACGTCTGGTAAAAAAGAAAGCTTTATTACATAAATCTTTCTTTTTTCTTTATGGGGGAAAGTGTTACCACCCTGTAGTTAAATTACATGTGTGTTAAAATTTAAATTCTTCTAATTCTTTGTTTCATTTTTATTTCATTTTTACATCATTAAATGTAGTTATTATTATGATGATGATTATGTTTGCATGGGTCTAATAGTATGTTAGAAACGTCGTATTTATTTAAAACGTAAATGTGACTCGTGTAAGCACGATTTTTGCATGACGGTTTTTCGTATCAAGTAAACAGTGAGAAACAGCTATGTAAATGATTGGCTGTGACCACGTTATTTCAAAATAATACTTGTTTACGCATTGTAGTGATTTCGAAATCACACGTGCACTTCATGCGTGTGTACATGTAATGACGCATTAGCTTGTTTTAAATGCTCAGTTACCTGTAAGAAATGTTTAGTCAGTCATAGAGTCGTGGTCAGTCGTAGTCGGTCATAGCTGAGAGTCACATCATAACATCTTACAGAGTTTCTAATACCTTAAGGAAAATGTATTTCTGTGCTGGAAAGAGGTGTTTGTTCATTCGTACGTGTTAGGAACAACATGTGTGTTGTTAGTGGTGGTAGCTGTATTTCATCTACTTTCTAAGTAATTATTTTCCCTGGAGAACAATACTAATGGCTTTGGACAAAGACATTTGATGAAATTATTTCTAAATCGGAACAGAACAATACAAATTGTGCTTTACAGTGAACATTCTGGACATTTTGTGTTAGCCTTCGTCTGACGTCATCATCCGCCATCTTGGAACGGAACTGAGATTCAGACTGTATCAATTTAGAACTGTTTATTCACAGGACATGTGTTTTCACAAATTTAGAACATATTTTGGATCTTCGTAAATCGTAAGTCTTGTTTCACATATTTATCTTTTCACCGTGTTTTCTAGGGAAATAAATTATCTTTGTTAAAATTTACAAAGCTTGTTGTCTTCACTCTTTCTTTGTGTTACTTTGAACGAGCCGATACGTAACATAAAGCAATATATATTGTTACGTATATGTAATTAAATTGCTTGTGTGTTAGTTTTAAAATGCTTTTTATTTTTAGTTTTGTTTCATTACATTTTATTGCAATGATAATATTCATCGGATTTAAGTCTCTTTTTCAAAAACTGGCTTGACCCGATTAGATCTTAACGTTACTTCAGCTCATAGATTTTGTAAACATCGTGTGTGAACGATTGGTTATTGCCAAGGTCATTTCGGCCCGCATGTTTGATGAACTGTAAACAGTCTTTCTTTTTTATATATTATCAGAGTGAGAATTTGGTTCTTGGATAGGGCTGTTCTTACTACGTGACAAATTTCATTTTTTCTATTGCGTTGTTCAAGTGTTAAGAGACCACGTGACCTATTACGCGAAAATGGGATGATGTTTTAGTTGGGTTTAATATCCATTCTGAGAGCTTTTCAGTTAGTCGTATTCTTGACACCTTGAGGCTACAAGGTGTTTTATATTGTTGATGCCGGCTTGTTCTAAAGTTTTTCTAATTTTTGGAATTTAATAATCCATTCTCTAGAAAACTAAACAAGTGTACTTTTTGTAAAAAGTTCTGGGAGAAAGAAATTCAGTGGAAATTTTTTCTGGAGTTTAACGTAAACATAAACTGTGATTTAATCGAGGATCTGTTGCCATTAGTACAACAACCTCATCTGGCTTTATCGCCTCCATATTGGAATTTCATCGATATTCAAACCCGGATTCTATTAGAACTGTTTAGTGATAGGACTTGTATTTTTCAATCTTAGGATTAAATTTTAGATTATATTCACAAACCGTAAGTCCTATTTCCAATTTTTACATTGTTTTTTAGGGAAATAAATTATTTTGTTAAAATATACAATGCTTGTTGGATTCACTCTTTTTTCTTGTTATTTTGTATTTATATAAACTTGGTTGAATAGACAAGTGCCGATGCGATATTTGACAATGATACATTCACGAATTTCTCACATAGACACACATAAAAAGTACCTAAGCAGAGTTTGATGTCAA
>JAECUM010084681.1:0-16978 GCA_016617855.1 Megalonaias nervosa | reverse complement strand
CAAAGCCGATTTTATTTCTAAAGTTTAGATAAAATTTTATTTCGAAGTGCTTTGCACTTTGAGATTATTTCTAAAGTTTAGACAAAATTTTATTTCGATGTGCTTTGCACTTTGAGATTATTTCTAAAGTTTAAATGAAATTTCATACCCTATCATCACCATACTTTTTTTTTTTTTGATAATTTTTTTCATACCTGCTAACTCTCATTGGTAGAATCTGTTTAACATACTGTCAATAATACGAAACTCGCGTATTAAATCGTCCATATCATATTTTACATCTCGCAAATAAGATCGTATCTGATCAAGTAATTTTTTTTATAAGGGATACTTGCTATTTTACAAGCATTTGTTTTAGTCTCAAGTCGAGGCTCAATTTTGTACACGCTGTTACAAAAGAAACACCAGCACCGGATATTATAGATAAAAACTTGTTTAATGATGCTCCACTTGAGATTATACCAGAGCCAGTCATTATCAGTGGTAAATATGATATTACCTGAAGTATTTTGCTATAGTATTTGTAACACTGTTTTACACACCGAAGGATTTTATGATAAAACCTGTAATATTGCATTAATGCGTCCACATCATGTTTTTGGAATTCCTCTGAAACATGATTGAAATCGATGATCTGTTTTTTCATTTTACAATTTTTTTAAAAATAATTTTTTTACACAATGGTGAATGTTCTAGTACCAACAATTGAATCAAGAAATTCACGAAACTTATTATTGTTAGGATCAGCTATAAAATCTCTATACTTGTCAGAAACATCTAATGAAGTATCCTCATATCGTTCGTCTGTTAATACCTTATTTTTCTTTAACCAACTGTAGAATTAAAATTTCTCCAAACGAATATTTCAGTATTATACCAATCTGTTTTATTTACCAAACCATTGTATTCCCTTTCTGTTCTATCAATAAACCCAAGTACCAAGCTTATTTGATCCAACTTAAAATTTTTGAGAACAATATTGTCTCATAATTGCGTACGCGGCTATAAAATTTATCAGCATTACCTTTCGGAGATAATATTTATTGATTATATCTTTTGAAAATAATCCGATCACTTTTTCTAGTAGTTTCCTGTAGGGTTGCGTGTATATTTTATCAACTTCGGTGTAATAACTTCGTATTGACAATTGTCTAGAGCGTTGGAGAGACGGCAGTGGAACATCATCTGCTTCACTGATGTTGTAGTAAGAATTAAGTTTCTGTGGAATGTATACTGATTCAACCTCGCTGAAAAACTCTTCTCGCTCAACAGCATCGCAATCATCAACTTCCACGTTAAGGTCTTCGATTATTTTCAGCGATTTGTTAACAATAATTGGATCAAAGTCTGGTGTATTACCTGATTCTACCATTGGTATAATTGCGTTTGAGTACGCTTTTATCATCGCCGTTGCATCTGCTAATATCTTACCAACAACTTTACGTAGGGTTTGCTTGTCGTGATAATTAATACCGAGTTTTTGAAATATTTCTCGTTTTGAAAAACTATCGCTTAAAAGGTTGTTTTTGTTTATTTTTATTTTTTTTTTAAGCTAGTTTGTCAAGTCGACTATGATTGTCGTTTATTCATCTTTCTTCCTGTGGTCTTCCACTATAAGCTCGTGCTATTATTAGATATGATTGTATTATCAAATCTGTATTTTCCTTGTTAAGCTCAAGCAATATTTTTTTTAGCAGGATTTCAACTTGCATTTGTTCTTCTAGACAATCATCAGGATGACAGTATCTGCTTATAATATCAAAGTTTCTTATTGCTTCTATTAGTTGCGGTTCTCGCATATACATGATACGAATAAAATTGTCTTGGGCTTTTGTTAATACAAATATTGAATCATTTATATAATCAAGATCTAGATTTTTTCATGTGGTTGATTGTGTTTAACGCTTGTGATTTGTCAACACCCCTTGTAGAAATATCTTTGTTAGGATTAAAAATATTATCATAAAATTCTCTTGCAACGGTTATAATTGCTCGTTCAGACATTATTTTACAACGTTAGATTAAATTTGATCGTCGAGCGTGTATATTTGAAATTCTGTCAATCCTGGAAACGGACCGTCAGCAGTGACAACATAAACTCGAAAATACAAGTACTTGTTAACAGTATGCGCAGTTGAAATTATAAAGTATTGTGTTGTTGAATTATATATGTTTGCTGCACTTTACAATATTGCCCAGTCAATATCGTCGTTTGATCATTCTAATCGCCAATTATAAATTTGCCCAACACTAGGCACTAACCAATCGTCCGCTCAAATGAAATTGCCAGACAGCAACTGCAACGGGACATTTGATTTTAATCCAAAAGTCTTTGCTTTCTCCGTTAGTCGTCCTTTCTTGTCCATAATCAACAGCGAAAGCGTGATAAGGATAATTTTCAGGATAATATGATGATGTGCTTACCTCAAACCCAACTCGGTTATCAGATGCTTTAAAAAGTGTTGCAATATACCCAACATTGTTTTTGGTTCCTATTACACCACTAGATAGACTATCAACATACGCTTTATTTGTTAGATTATTAGGGTTAACTGGAACATATGTTGTTGTTATTTTGTTGGTTCTCACATTTATGTTGCCTGACATTAGCCCACCAGATAGTTTTAAATACGGAGTGAGTGCTTCTTTTAACTGAGCATAACTAATAGCATCAGTATGATCAGCTGGTGGAGAATTTATTGAAAGCCCAGTTATTTTGTAGTTATTGCTCATTATCAGGTTACCAGTCACTGTGTCGCCGGCCTTATTAAGCTTGTTATCATCGACAGATTTTAGTTGAGCATAACTCACCGTTTGTGTATTATCAACGCTTGCTGCCGGATATGCAGTTTCCAACCCAATAATTTTTTTACTTGACGTATTAATATTGCCAGTAACCGTTCCACCGGTTTTATCAAGCTTGTTGCCATCCACATACTTAACTGCAAATAACTTGCCGCTTGGGTTTGATTTAAGTTTGCTGGTGATATGCGGTCTCCAAATTTATAATTTTTTCCTGACATATCCAAGTTACCGTTTAACGTTCCTTCTGTCAATGATAGTTTGTTATTATCGATCGTTTTTAGTTGTGAGTAACTTACTGCTTGAGTAAGATCAACCTTTGGTGGTGGATAATCTACTTCTAAACCAAGCACTAGCTGAGTTGACATCAATAACTTGCCTGTTATTGTATCCCCTGTTTTCTTGGCAAAAGCTGATGTATCAGTTAATGTTGGTTCGTCGGCGGAAATGGATCATGTGAGTGTTGTTCCAAACTTTGTATAATAACTCATATTATGTAAAATACATAACATAAAATTATATAACAACAATGGCGAAGCCATCGTCAACGACAAAGTCGTCATCAATGACAAAGTAATCAATATTAAATTTTGATACCGAACAATTAATCAAACATAAACACAAAAACGAACTTCCAGATTGTCATTATCTTATTGTTGGTCGTACACGATCTTGTAAAACAAATCTGTTGTTGAATCTTTTACTCAACGATAACTTTATCTACGATAGGGTGTATATTTACACGATTAATCTTTGCAGGAAAAATATGAGTTATTGAGCGACTACAACAACAAACTTCGTGATGATCTTGGCGCTGGCGAAGATGTATTTTTGATCAAACAACCAGAAGATTTAGTTCCTGTGATTGAACTTGATTCGTCAGAGCATGAAATAATTGTATTTGACGATATCCCGCTAAACAATGAGGAGATGAATAAGATTAGGTCTTATTTTTCGTTGTCGCATAACAAAAAATGTAATTCATTTTATCTTGCGCAGGAGTTCTATAACGTCGACAGATTTATTCGGCGAAATACGGGATGTTTTATATTATTTCCTGGACTCGATAATGTTGATGTAAGAAATATTGCATATGATCAATGCGGTAATGTAACAAAAGATAAATTTATTGAATTATGTCACAGAGCAACCAAAGACAAATACAATTTTTTTTTTATTTGATAAACTAGTGCGTGATCCAGCAAAGATGTTTCGTTGTTGTACTGTTAAGTTTCTGTAGGTGAATTTTATAAAGCGTATCAAAATAACAATGCATTATCATCAAAAAGTTGAACTACTAAAGAAATTTGTTGCATCTCAAACTGCTTTTAAGAAAAAAGTGGAAGAAGCACGTCGAAGACAACGTGTTGTAGAAGAAGCAACTGCTAAACTTTTTAAGCCGGTTACTGAAGCAGTACTTGGCAAACAACCAGAAACTGGACAACTATCAGAGGAAGAACTAAAAAAATGCAAGAAAAAGGGTTGCTAGGGCAGTTAAAAGAACAACAGCAAGCCGAGTCAGAAAAAATTAATGAAAAAATTATTGAAAAAGGTGAAACCGATTAAACAACAGCAGGGAATAATTGATCCACCCCAACCCTCCATTGACGATTACAGAAAAGCGATTGAAGAAAAGAAATTTGAAAAAATTATAGGGCATTCTAAAAAAAATAGTAACACAAAAAGAATATGAAAAATTTATTGATAAGTATCTGACGGATCGCAAATTTGATGATATTGATGATATTAGAAACTGGAATCCTAATCAATACGAAGAATTTATAAATTTATTAAGAGAAATTATTTTACACGCGGATAACTATCATGATATTATCAAGTATGAAGATAATGTTGTACAACTGTCAAAATATTACAACATAATGTGCAGAGGTGTTATAGCTACCGTTATGTTTGATGCGGCTACTAAAAGCTAGAGTAAAAACTAACGATTTTGGAAAAAGTTGGAATTTTTATAGATTATTAAAAAAATTGATACAGATCGTTCTAAAGTTAATAATATTTACATCAAACGCTGAAATGGTTGACCGACTGTTGTTGCTGATGTCATCAAAAGAAGCTGGTAATGAAAGTACGGAAATTGACAACGAAATTATTGATATATTAGATCATCTTCGATCGAGTGGACTACTACATCATCCGAGTACGAAATTTTATACAACGATCTTATTGCGTAAAATAGTCTAACAAAATAAATATAATGTCACCAACGTCGACAACATTATTACTCGATTCGGCACAAACAACGAGTGACAGCACAAACTTTTCTGCCTATTGTAATCCACCAATAATACTAGATCCTGGTAAACAGTATGAAATTGAACTAATTTCTGCCACAGTATGGCATTCTATGGCAAATGTGAAAACAAACGTCAATGACGATTTTACGTTTAATCCTGGCGCGTGGGTATCAGTTAAAATACCACAAGGAGCATACAACGTAACTGATCTTAATAAAACGATAAAAGAACTAATAACAAAAAACAGCGGCAACGCCGCCAACGTTGCAGACAATTTTCAGTTAACTCCAAACTATAATACGCTACGAGCTAGAATCACTTGAAAAAATAATTTGATAATCGACTTATCACCAGCAACCAGTATTGCGTCGCTGCTAGGATTTAAAAAACAACAATACGGCAGTGTTGCAGAACAAAGTATATCGTATGATAGAGATTTACCTGTTAACATAACAGAAATAAATACAATTTTAATCAATTTTTCTATTGCACTGGGATCTTATTCAGCGTTAGGAAGCCAAGGTCAAACAATCTATAGTTTTTCGCCAGATGTTCCGCCTGGGTCATTAATGCAAATTACTCATCGACAAGTAATATACTATCCGATTAATCCTGAAAACCAGATAACAAATATAACAATGCAATTAACAGATCAGTCTGGGCAACAACAAGATCTTAACATTGAAATCGTCTCGTATTACTTACACTTACGCGTTGCGTAAAGTTAAATCAATTTTGTAAGGCAAATATTGAATAACATGATGAGACCAAAAAAAAAAAAAAAAAAAAAAAAAAAAAAACAATTATCGAAGAACAATCTTAGGTGGATTTTTCGGTAATATTTTTTACAAAATTGCTGAATTTTTACCCGGAGTTAGTACAGTAGCACCAGTTTCACTTGACGCGGGTAAAGCTTTTGCGATGGGAGCAGCTAGTGCAGTTGGCACCGCAGCCGGACAAAAGATTGTTGATACAATTAGAGGCAACACCGAAGGTGTTGCAAAACCACCTCCGGCGACAAATTCGGCAGTGGAAATAAAACAAGTAATATCAGATATTGCACCAACAAAGAAACGGAACGAGCTATGATAGCTACCACAAGAAAATTACTGTCGTCACGAGGTGAGGAGGTAGTACGTAAGCTAGCAAATAAACAAGACGAAAATTAGATTTACCTCAGATTTAGCAATTTTGTGTGGTGATTATAAAATAAAAAATGTCAGCTACAAATTATCTTGATCTTGGCGAAGAATATGATGTCGACGATACAACAAAAGAATTCGAATATATTGAATATATCTCGACGAGAACTCAAACGAAACAAATAAAGCTGGTCAGAGAAGTTTTAATACACGTGACGAAGACGTGTTTTTGTTGCCGCACAAGGCGATGATGGAGGATCGTGGTAGAATATTAACAGCAGCTGATGGTGATATCGCAGCTGGAATAGAAATTGCGCTTGTAAACAATGGCTGGAGTTTGTTTAAAAGTGCACGATATCAACTAGCAAATCAAACCGTGGAGGATATTGATAATTGGTTACCAGTTGCAAGTACAATATTAAATATTGTTTCGTTTAGCGATGGTTTTTCGAGATCAATCGCAACAAATATGATGTGGTTTAAAGATACTGGAGGCGGAAATGCCATTTCAAACGAATTTAAAACTGGAGTGGAAGCTGCGGCTGGTATTGGAAAAATGGACTTATTTTAACGCCAGGTGGAACTAATGCGGCTGCACAACATATAGTTGCTGCACTAATCGCGGATGCTTCTGGTGGTACTATAGTATCAGCTGCAATAAGAAACGCATTCGGAAATGCCAGACGATTAAATTATAAGGAGGGATATACCAAACGAAAAGCTCTCGTGGAAGAATCACAACAAATAACAATGATGTTGCCGTTAAGCACAATATTTGGATTTTGTCACGACCATCATGAAGTATTTCGAGGGTTGAAACACACTTATTTTAGATCGGGCAGACCAAAATAATTGTCTTATTCGTGTTGGTGGAGCGGATGCAAAATTTGTGATTACCAAATTAGTGTTGTGGATGCCTCGGGTTGTTCCGTCAATGGCCAAATCGATGGAGATTAATGCAATGTTGGAAGCATACACAAAAACGATTTATTTTCTACAGCATAAAATATATCAAACAACTGTTCCTAACGCAACCGAATATACGTGGCGTATTACATCGACTCCAAGCGAACAATTGCCAAGGCATATATTTGTTGTTTTTCAGCAAACAGCGCGACTTGGTAATCAATTACAAAATAACGCCGTTTTCGATCACGCTGACGTTAGAAGAATATTTGTCAGAGTAAACTCTAAACAATACCCAGAACGAGCTATTGAATGCAATTTTACAGCCGACGCTGGTAGAAATGTTACGAGAGCGTATATGTACCTGATGGAAGCAATGCAAAAATATCAAGATGCTGATAGCGGATCACATATTAATGTTGAAGAATTTCGTACGCTTTATCCTATCTTTTTCTTTGACGTATCAAAACACTCCGATCAAATGATTAATTCAACCGTGGGAATAGAAGTAACTTGGACGCTTGGAGGAGTTTCAGCGGCTCCACTTAACGTATTCACGCTTGTGTCTAGCGACCGATTCTTGACAATTCACTCGGTGAAAGGTAGAATGACGGTACAAATTTAATCTAACAAAATAAAATATAATGAAAACCGAATACACAATCAGAGAAATATACCTGACGTCCGGCCAAGTTGAAAAATTATCAGCAGCGGAGTCTAAACGCAGTTCTGTTTCTTTAATAATATCTCCGACGACAGAGTCGTCAAAAACAGCGGTAAAGGTAATATTGACGCAACAACAAATCAATAAACTCAATCGCAAAGCGATCAAAGGAAAACCGTTGGTTCTTAAGTTGTCTGTTGCACAAGTAACAGAGATGTCCAACCGCTATGCAGTCGACGGCGGTTTTCTTGGGCCAGCACTTTCTGTAATAGCTAGCGCAATACCAAAAATCTTACCTGTGCTAGGACTAGCATCAGCATCAGGGGCAGTATCAGGAGAAACTAAAAGAGCAGTATCTGGAGACGGTATCAAACACATCTATCGTTGATGTAGTTTTATGTAACAATAACAAATAAATGCCAGCTAGAAAAGCAAGATCACCAAGATCAACAACAAAGTCGCCGACGAAAACTAAAACAAAAAAGAAAACAACGACAGCAAAGTCGCCGAGGAAAACAAAACAAAACGTGATACAAGGAGGATTTCTTCCTATCGCTCCACTCCTAGCGGGATTAGCGGGAAGTCTACTTCCGAATCTGTTAGGAATCGGACGCGGAATGACACTACCAGGGACCAGACGCTGTTGAGTAATTTTGATATACTAGAATAATTAAAATTCGATGACGAAGTCGTCGAGAAAGGATTTCGTGGAGTATTTTCCAAAAATGAACCTGACGATGTACCAGCAGGTGGTTCGTGTATTGTAAACATACAAACTTCAATGATGGACCTGGAATTCAGTGGGTTACTGTTTACAACAATAATTATTTTGATTTGTTCGTCGAGTGATCTTATAAAAAAAATATATTTTTAAAGAATTTTAAAAAATAAATTACTCATCTAATCAACTACAGCCGATTGGAACATCAGCTTGTGGATATTATTGTATTATGTTTATCCGGCATATGTCCTGGAGTAAAAACTCCGGAGATCATGGTTTTTTAAAGTTTATTTTGCGATTCGATAGGTATCCAAGCAAAAACAATAATAACATAGCGCAACGACTTTTGTCGTTGGATATTAATTATGTGTGACAATCGAATATAACAATGTCGCAATCATCAACATACTGCGTCAAATGTTAAACTAAAGCACCTAACACGGACGAGAAGGTAGAAAAAAGAAAAAATAAAAGAATGATGTTAAAATGTGTTTGTGCTGTTTGCGGTAGAAAAAAGTATATTTTTTGCTTCATCAACTCCAGATAAGACTCCATCGTTGACGGAGACGCCATTAACAACTCCATCGTTGACGACTCAACCAACGTTGGGATCAGGAGTAGATTGAGTTATTTTTGTCGATGATTAAAAAATAAAATAATGAACGACAACAGCGACAACGAAGTTGTTGCAGTTGTAGTTGTGATTGTGATGAAGATCTTTGTATCGAACAAGATAAAATTGTTACTTATTGTCAATTCTGCAATCGCCGAGAAGTAATAGGCACTGGCATTGACATTCACAAATTTATCGAAAAATTACCGAAACCGAGTGGAGGTTGGACATTGCCTGGCCACAAATACACAGGGCCGTATAATCCGCTAGATAAACAACTAGACGAAACGATAATCCATTACCAGGACAAGAGCCTTATAATCAAGTTGATGCAATAGCAATGCGTCACGACATCTGTTATCGGGATAACGAACAAGATAGGCCTGGCTGTGATAAGATAATGCTAGATGAACTTAATGATATGAAACCTGCAAATCTACGAGAACGATTTGATAGAAAGTTAGTTCAAGGATTAATCGGAACAAAATACAAATTCGAGCTCGGAGAGCCTCGACTTGGAAAAGAATTGTATGATGATAGCATGCAATCGCTTGCATCAGAACTACACAAACCTAAAAATAGTTTCCACGGCGTAAGGTTGTCGCGAATGTCGTTGATGATATGTGGGCAATAGATTTGGTTGATATGTCAAATCTTGCTCAGTTCAACGATAATAAGAAGCATCTCTTTAACGTTAGCGATGATTTTAGTAAATACGCGTATAGTATACCCATCACAGATAAAACAGGAACATCGATAACCGATGCACTAAAACAAATCATTATTAGCACTGAAAGAAAACCAAATAAAATTTGAATTGATCATGGAGCAGTTTTTTAATAAAAAATTTGAGCAGTTTTTGGAGCAAAATAACATTAACAAAATACGTTACAGGAAACGAAGGAAAAAGCGTTGTCGTTGAAAGATTTAATCGTACACTAAACGAGCTGATTCGTAACATTTAACAGCTAAAAACACGAACAGGTATATTGATGATCTTCCACAAATTGTTGATAAATACAATAACACAAAACATAAATCTATCAAAATGTCACCAAACAATGCAATTAAAAATCCAATACTAGCAAACGAAAACATGTATCGGCGACATAAATTTAAGGTTGGTGATAAGGTTAGAATTTCTCTGACAAAAAAAAAGTATTTGAAAAAGGATTTACTCCAAACTGGAGTGAAGAAGTATTTGTAGATGATAAAGTTTTAATGGCAATTCCTGTAACGTACGCCTTAAAGGATCTAGCCGGGGAACCAGTAATTAGTAGTTTTTACGAACAAGAACTACAGAAAACTGAACAAGATATATTTGTTATCGAGCGAGTAATCAAAAAGCGTGGCAATAAATGCCTCGTCAAGTGGCGCAGGTACAGCGATAAATTTAATAGTTGGATACCAACTAAAGAGCTAAACGAACTTATTATTGTGAAATAAATGTTTTTGTAGATTTTCCCATAATTGCGTAGGACAGATTTACATTTTGCTGACTTACATAATGATATCAAATATCGTCGGCGATCGTCAGAAATCGTCATCAGATTAAATATATTAGCAAATATGAAATCGAAGTTTATATTATTCTGTCGGTCTGGAATTTTAATTTTTTAAGAACGGCCTTATCAGCTGCCAAAACAATTGATTTTTTTCTACTGTAAAATTAAATTTCAAAATTTGTTTTGTGATATGATATTTTACATTGTATCAACCGTTTGTCGGTCTTCCATAATTTTTTTTATCCAGCGACGTTGTCATTGGAGCAGTATCAATTTCGTCGTTGACAAAGAAGGTGTTGGCGACTTTGTCGCTGGCATCAATTTCGATGACATCATCTTCGATGACGTTTTCGTTGATATTAGCTTCTTGTATTATATCTAAAGTTATATCCGATGTATCATAAATAAACTTTAGTTTTTCGAGAAGGCTCATATTATAATTTATTATAACTTTAAATAATATAATAATGGATAAGATAAGATACATCGAGCAGGTGAAGGTATACAACATTAGGGCCCTCAAAGATGCAGTAAAAAAGTATTAGCAGGCGAAAAAATATATCAGTTAACTTGTTTTTGGTGCACGGCGGAAAAGATAAAATTTTATTGACCGACTTGGAAAGAAAACAATTATACGATAATAAAAAAATTCGTATAATATATGATAGAGAAGCTATCATGTTGTGGTGTCATAGTTGCATTAGTCGAGATGGGCTTGCCAAAATATTACAATAAATTCAGTTGTCATACCAAAAAGCTATTTTGTCAAAGGTTGATGGTGATGTTGCGAAACTTGTGACACCATCAACAGATCTCTTGACGGTTGCCGGATTTATCTTATAGTATCGAGCAGCAGCTGAAATTGATTTGAATTTTAGTTTCTCATCTGTTTCAGTATTTACCGCATCTAAAATTAATACTAACACCTCGTCCTCGTTTTGTATTTTTCTTTTGACGTGACAAGTTCTAGATTTTCTAGACGATTGACGGCTTTAATACGGTTGATATGATCTATTACTAAACCATCTGGAATAGGTCCGTTAAACGTTTCATAAACAAATCGATGGCTATAATAATTAATAAAGTCTGTTTATATTCCTCGAACAATTATTCTAAGATAGCCATTGCTTTGCAAATTACCTATAACTTTTTTCGTTTTTATGCTTCGAATAATTCCTTCGTCAGAGACCTCGTAAAGATTAAATACCGGATGAGGTTGAAACTCAGCTTACAAACATAAGTTTGCGATGTTATCATATGTAACCGCGCCGTTGACATAATATACTCGTTGCCCTTCTGGAATATTATCACAAAATAACGTATAAATAAAATCCTTCTTCAGTATTTCAGTTCGATTGCTATCTCCCTCCGATTTTACGCTGATCTTATAACCAGCTGGTGTTGCTTTACCAAACGGTTGACCTTATTTGACGTTTATCACCGACCCTAACATATTCCCTGCGTACTAGTTGTATCTAGGGTGAACATAATAGTATTCCAGTTCGCATGCGCTCGTCATTATACAATAGGTATTCTAACCTCTAATTGTACGTATTTTGCTTAGCCCTTATACGTGTGTATAGTGCAGTGCGCTATAAATAAAACACCTGTTGAACTCTCAATTAGACATTTGATAGCACAGTATATAACAATGATGAAGTTACGAGATATAGTGAAAAAGAGCCTTATAGGGGAACCTACAAAAATAGCTACTGCTTTTGCAGGATTTGATAATAGCTATCGATTTGATAAACAAATCGTTCTGGCAAATTTTACCTCTATAAATCTTTTTCATTTCTTAGAACCAACTATAAAACGTGAACTTGAAAAACATAAGGGTTTGAAAATCCTAGTGCTGTATCACGTTATGTTTTCTAAATTACATGTGACAGAAGAGTCGACTGACGAGGAAATTGCAGATCCTTTTATTAGCGCAAAATCCAAGCGTGTTTTGCTTGGAACTAATCTCTCATTGCTAGCTGATAATATACACCAGGAAATTTGGAAAAAGATAGAAGAGTTCACCGAATCATGTTCTGGTTGGAGATTTGAGATAATTACTGAAATTTTATTTCACACAATGAATATAACGTATTACGCGGTAATTCATATATTGACCTACCACAAAAATAAAAAACAAAAAATGCTGTACTAACGTAAAAAACTTTGATAATAAATGCTTCCAGTAGGCCATTCTTTCTGCGATGTTTCCAGCAAATGAACACTCCGATCGTGTTGACAAGTATTTTGCTCACGTCTCAAAATTAAACTTTACTGGCATTGACTTTCCAGTTGCAGAAAATCAAATGCCAAAATTTGAAAAGCAAAATAATATTTCTGTTAACGTATTTGGTCTTCGCCTATCCAAGATATATTTCCGAAACAGCCTCGCAATCGATAATAAAACTACTGTTTTATAAAAATCATTACGTATGGATCAAAAACTTCAACGGACTTGTTGGTAAATATACAGCAAACAAAAAATAAGAAGTATTTCTGCTTTCGATGTCTGCACGGCTGCTCTGGCAACAAAAAACTACAAAAGCATCTACAGTACTGCACTTGCATGATGTACACGAATAGCAATGCCGGGCGAGAATGAAAAAATTCTTCGGTTTGTCAATCATAAACATAAACTACAAATTCATTTCGTGATTTATGCTGATTTCGAGTGTTTACTTCTGCCTGTGTTTGGCGCCGAAAATAATCCTAACCAATCGAGCACAAGAATAACTCAAAACCATATTCCATTTGGAGTCGCATATAAGATAGTTTGTTGAACTGATCCGAGTTTATCCAAACCGATTAAAATATATCGCGGTAAAGATCCAGCTGTTTGGCTTCTCAAGCAGTTGATTAGCGAAGTTGGTGATATATTTAAACGTTTAAGAAGAATCGTTCCAATGATAAAACTGACAGCTCAACAAGAATCCGATCACGAACAAGCAAAATTTTGTCATATTTGTGAAAAAGCCTTTGGCATAGAACGTGTATCACCAGCACCTGGTAATAAAAAAGTATATGATCATTGTCATTTGACCGAGCAATATCGTGGAACGGCTCAGGATAAGTGTAATCTAAAGTTTCATGCTCCAGATTTTATTCCAGTTGTTCTTCACAATTTCAGAGGGTATGACAGTCATATTAACGTAGAAACTTTTGGTGATCCTGAAATAACGTCTCATTTAAAACTCGATAACGTAATTAAGTGTATCCCAAATAATTTTGAAAAGTATATGTCAGTTTCTTTAGGTAAGTTGTGTTTTATGGACAGCCTAGAGTTTATGGCAGCATCGTTAGAAGAGCTGGTAACAGGCTGTAGCGAGTTTTATAACCTACATGATTGTTTTGGTGATAAAGCAAACTCGTTAACTAAAAAAGGAGTGTTTCCATACGAGTATCTCGACGATTGGAGTAAATTTAATGAAAATTCTTTACCTGACAAAGATAAATTTTATTCGCATCTAAAAAACGAAAATATAACTGATGACGAGTATAAATATGCACAAGATATTTGGAAGGAATTTAATTGTAAGACGTTTGGCGATTATCATGATTTGTATTTGAAAACGGTGTATTATTGCTGGCAGATGTATTTGAAAGCTTTCGAAAAGTGAGCTATAACAATTATGGACTAGATCCTTGTTGGTATTACTCTGCTCCTGGGTTATCTTCGGATGGTCTGTTAAAGTTTAGTAAGGTTTGAGCTAGAATTACTAACGGACGTTGACATGTTTAACTTTATCGAAAAAGGTATCAGAGACGGTATTAGCGTGATAACAAAAACATATTCGGAAGCAAGCAATAAATACATGTTCAATTATGATCCTAATAAATCATCGAAATACATCATTTATCTCGATACAAATAACCTCTATGGTTATGCATTGTCAGAACCAATGCCGTTTGGTCGATTTTGTTGGATTACACCTGACCAATGTCTGGCGGAGACAGAAAAAAAGATACCTGACGATGTTTCATATTTTGTTGAAGTTGATATTGACTATCCTACTTCATTGCATGATTTACATAACGATTATCCTTTTTGTGCGGAATCAATGATAATCGACTATAGTTTGTTATCTCAGAAACAACAAGCAATGGCATCGCCGAAACAAAATTCCATGGTAAGTAAGCTAGTTCCAAATTTACTTGATATGCGAAATTATGTTTTTTATGAAGTTTTAAAACAAGCAGTAGATGCTGGTCATGTGTTGATGAAAGTTCATCGTGTGTTAAAATTCAATCAGTCGCCGTGAATGAGAGGTTGTATCAGCTCAAACACCTCAAGGAGAGCTGTAGCGAAAACTGATTTATAAAACTTCTTTAAGCTTATGAACAATTCCGTCTTTGAGAAAACGATGGAAAATATTAGAAAGCGAGTAAACATCGAGCTAGTTAATGATATCAACCGCCAAAACAAACTTGTGTCGGACGATGACTTTGTCAGCATGAAAATTTTTAATGAGGATCTTGTCGCGATACAACGAAGAAAAACAAATTTGAAACTGAATAAGCCGATTTATGTTGGAGCTTCTGTGGTAGATTTGGCGAAGTGGCTCATGTACGCTTTTCATTATAATTTTGTTAAGAAGCAGTGGCCGTCAAGTAAAATATTGTTTACCGATACTGATTCGCTTGTTTATGAAATAGAGACTGAGGATGTATATCAAGATATCTTTGATAACCGACATCTGTTTGATCTTAACGATTATCCTCGTGATAGTAAATTTTATGATGATAGCAAGATTAAACATCTAATGATCAACGGTAAGCAGCTGACATTTGAAATCAACAATGAAACATCTGGGATATGTTTCAGCAGCCGTGACAAGCTAAAACTTTCACTTATCAGATCTGGCAACAGCAAGTATTTCAATTATCTTGAAATATTAAACCGTGAATTGTCAGCAGGATTTAATAACTTTCATGATCCGACCAGTCAACAAAAATACACTAAACTTGCAATTGATCTTGATCGGTCAAAAGCATTTTGTATCGACAAAAAATGTCCTCTCAATAAACTAGAAATGAAAGATTTGTTTGAGTCTCGTCGTTGTGTGAGCGGTAGAGTAAAGTTTAGTCTTTACCATCTTGATGATAAAATATTTCTAATATCAACTGTTGAAACATTAATAATAGGTGATGAAGTTGTATGAAATAATCTGACAAACATAATTTATCTAACGAAATAAAATAATCCGACAAATAAAATTTTATCTAAACTTTAGAAATAAAATCGGCTTTGCCCCCAACCTGATGGGTGTGGTCGGGGGTGGTCCCAAAAATGTGTTTTTATATTTGTTTGGAGAGGATGGGGGTTCTTCTGGACAGGGGAGATAGGGTCCCTGGTCAAGAAACCTCCTTTTTTTACCTTCTGCTCTTACCGTGTCTAATACAATCTTTAGGGGAAGAATTAGGATTAAGTAATTACTAGCGTAGACTCTTTTGCACGAAAATAATTTTCTCGCTTGCCTGTCTCATTTAAGTTGGCACTTCATTTTAACCATTCTTTCAGAGCATTTTCTTTTCATTCTGTCCAGTTTTGTTTGTTACCATAATTGATTGATATATTTTAATGTTTTATGCTTGATAATGTCTTCAGATGTTGTCAAGAAGCCAAAAAGAAGATCCATCTACGACATATAGTTACTTTTTTAACAAAACGCATGAACTAATTTAGGTTTATGTCAAATTGTGACATTCCTATGATTGAATCCAAACTTGCTTTTTCATACACTGAGTCAACAGGTACTGCTTTAAATCTAATTTTGTTCCCTGTAAATTCTATATCTGTCTTTTGTTGAATCATTGTAGATTGACCTTCTAATATTCACGCGATCTTCAAATGATATTTCAATTTATCTGAATGCAAACGTGTGTATTGACTTATATGCTAAACTCATGAAATATTTGTATCACCTCCCTGAAATGCGATGAGACCATTGCAATGAATGTTTGAGCCATTATTTATGTTGTTAAATTAGTATCGTGCATTGCTAACTGTCTGTAATAGCATGTCCATATCAATGTATAAGTCGAATCATGGATCCGAGGATATTTCTTTTAGAACGTACGAGTGGATTTGCATATCAATGCCTAAGATAGCACCAGTGTATAATACACCCAGGGACACCAGTATATAATACACCCTAGGGATACCAGTGTATAATGCACCCCAGGGACACCAGTGTATAATACTGTAATAAATTTTGGAGATGCGCATTTGGTGATAGCGCCTCGTTTAAGGAATTCTTAGATTTGTGTGATTTTACTTGTTTGATTATTGGAATTCGGTGCAATGGAAATATTCCTTAGCCCGAAATAATTAGCCAATTACTAGGAGCAAACGTCACGGAGAGAAAGT
>JAECUM010084680.1:0-13119 GCA_016617855.1 Megalonaias nervosa | reverse complement strand
TATGCAAGGTGTCATTTTGCTTGTCCATTACAAGTCATATATTGTGTGCAAGGGATTGGCTTGAAATTACAGTGGTGAAATCAATTTAAGGTTCTTGTCCAGATTATTGCCTAAAGTTAAAGGTTACCTCAAGAACAACTATGTTTTTATTTTAATGATATATGTTGCTCCTACACAGCCGTAGTATATTTGTCAGACCGAGGATATTTCGTTTACGTAAAGACTCATTACTTAGAATAAGCTGTTCAAATGTCATCAAAGAATCCCAAAATAAATGTGAACAAAATTTTAAGATTTTTTGCCTTTATCCAAATCAAATTCATAAAAATCATAAAGCAAACTAGCTTTACTTCTTCTTCTTCTTGTCATTTTATGAGTCAGATGGAAGAAGAATTAAACTAACATCACGATAAATCAATAAAGGAAATGAGTATAACTGATTGTTATATATATCAATATTTTTTGTAACTCATTGCAAATGATTTTATCTATTATTTTTAATTCTTATTCATGTCTCTAATGCGTACAGAATATATTTAGTTCAGTGTGGTCTTCGTGACTTGAGTATAATAATGCATACAATTTATAAATAGATGTATATGTATGTGTTGACAATTAATAGTAATGATCTTAAAATTAAGACTTAAAAATGACGTCTATGGTGAAGTTTTTCAGTGACTGATGTGATATCGATGTTTAAAGAATAATTCTGTGGTTGTGCTAGGTTACGTGAGTATCCTTAATTTGAAGTAAAATCAATAGTGTATGCTGTCACGTGGGGTCATTTGCGAAGTACAGTCGCAACATACGATGCATATAAGGAGAAAGTTAAGCAATCATATTCATTCGAATATTTGGAGTCATTCATATTATTGTTTTCTTGCTGTAAGTCTGCAGACGTATTTTACGTTTTGAGAGGAAAAACATTTCTTTAGACTGTTCAGTGGAAATAGAAACTGCTCATTATTTGAGCTATAATATTATTCTGGAACTGTTAAAAATTATTCTAAAGAATTCTAGACAACGACATCTTGATAACGTAATGGTTCTTGGGAGACCATTACATTTCCGGTATTGAAATTTATAAGTAACTTTTCATTCATTTAGAATTTCATAGACCTTTATAAAGACTAGTTTGGGTTGAATTCATAATACTGTAAGTTCCTCTCAAATGTTTCATTTGTATCTTTGATAATTAAATTGTTTGTTGTTGTTTGGTTGGTTTTACTTCAGTTCTGTTACTTAAGTTTGTGACCGTAGAGTATTATGTATATTGAATTTTTTTCTATCTTTGTTAGTTATTTTTTTTTATATTATTTTTGTTTTTATTTCATTACATGCTACTGTAATGTAACATTGTATGTTGGACTTGACCTTGTCCAGAACTGAATTCATTTCGGCTTGACCTGAATTGACTTTCTGATTTCATTCTGTGTAAACAACTAATACATAGCTAAATTACTCTCTATTTGTATGGGTTTAAAATTAATATTATTATTATTAGAAGTAAATATGTTTGTTTGGGTCTAGGTCTAGGTGTTTGAATTTTCTAAGTGTATTTTACATAATCCAAGTTCTGATATTTGTTTTGTAATCATCAGGATCATTCTAGAAGGTTATTTTCCATTAGATAATGGGTTGTTTTTTTTAGAAAATACTAAATGTGACCAGAGGTGAAGTAGAGAACTATATAATCATGTAACTGAGAGGATTTTTCAGTCGTGCTTTAAGATCTAGCACTTTGAGGTTATATTATATGTTGTGTTTCATTTTGGGCTGCTACATCCTAGAGATGTATGCTTTTATCTTCAGACTTGGATGCAGATTCAAAACGTTCCTACGCAACGTGGTGAAGATTGTAGTAAATGCAAACCAAAAGCGTGTCCATGCTGATGCTCAATAAGTAAAACAATATTCGATACTATTAGATTCGTGTATTTATTTGAATTCCGAGGATTTAAGTGTAAAGCAAGCAACAGAAAGGGATAAGGAAGCCTTCAAAGAGATGGTCGGTTTTTCATTCACTTTTTTTTTTCATTCTGCCGAAATGGCTTCGAGATAATCTTTTTGACCCTGACTATACTGTTCTGTTGAATTGGTTTTGGTGAAGATTGCTATGTTGTTGCAACATCTTATAGTTTTGGTTAAAAAGTGAGTTAGATGATGAAGTTTGGACAATTTTAACTCTTTTAATCTCTCTCTCTCTCTCTCTCTCTCTCTCTCTCTCTCTCTCTCTCTCTCTCTCTCTCTCTCTCTCTCTCTCTCTCTCTCTCTCTCTCTCTCTCGTCATTATCTGTGGGAGTTTCTCAGTTTCTATCGTTATTTCTGTTGTTGATGTCTATCGTGACGACATTTCAGTTTCTGACAAGTCTGATCGATCCATTAAACGCTTTTTATACATTTGCCATCTCTTTGAGATTAGTATTGGATTGTTACTTAGGTATCTGCTGCTCTTACCAATGCTGGAGCTCCATAGACCGTGTGTAAGGAAAAGAGGTTAGTGCTGTGTAAGGGACTGAGGATAGTGCTGTTGAACATGATCATATTTATTCTTGATTGTTTATTGGATATAATTTTCTTTTTTAGCATCTTTTGGTGAATGTGTCATCCCCGTCCAGACTACTTTTGTCTGCACAGAGATTCGTCCCATCTGGTTGGCGGGACGTCGTACCAAGTTGACTTTGGGCGCTGGCCGGCAAACAACGAAGGTATCGTCAACATATTAAATCCAGCTGGCACAGTACAAACAACACGAACATACTTTGTATCACCCTATTTCTGTTTTGCACTTTTCTCGTCGGTGGTGCTATATATTTTGGCAGCAGCAGCTAGAACAGACACAGGAAGAACAGTCGGAGTAGGAGTCGCGTTAGAGACGACTGACCATTTGGAAGGCAACTTGAACCGATTGGGAAACACATCTCAAATCAAGTTTCGCTTACATTATCAATACCAGAAGAGAAGGAGAAGACTTCAGAGGATACTGATGTCCTTACGTGTCGAGGTTCCGTGCATTCTTGGGAATGTAGTCATAGTCATTTTTTTTTTTTTAGGAGATGACTTACTGTGAACAAATTGTAACTCTCTTTACCGTCTAATTTTTAATTTCCGCCTAACTTCAAGTAATTGGTTTCTTGTTTTGTATCGCTTGTTGGATCAGAACGTTGTGCCTAGGCTACGTTATGATTTTCAAACGAAAGTTGTGCTTTATGGGGAATGTGAACGATTCCTTGTAGTCATTTACCTACCGTCAAACCGTAGAATTAATAATACATTTTTGAAACTTGCTTTTACCACATAGGAACTCATTTGTACACCTTTGCAGCTGGTAGCATACAGTGCACGAATTAATCTACCTGAAGAATCTGGCTGGAAATAAGTAATGTTGAAGTCCTAGCTTTTAGTATCTAACATTTTTCAACCATTGCACAGTATTACTTTTATGGTAGGTTACATCACTTCAGCACATTCGACTTCATTCAACCTTTGGTAGGGCGCATTACATTCCAAAATATGAAGAATGATAGGAGTGAATGTAAGTTTGTACTGTTTAGATGGAAGACTAAAACAAGAATGACGACATGTAAGTGACTAGTCAATCGTCCTGACTCCGAACCTTGAATCAAATTCTCACGAAATGTCAAACAACCTGTGGAGGAGAGATTTCAATCAAGCAGTAAATATGATTGTGGTAAACATGTATCATAGTCGTAGGCATGATGAAGCCATGATAATTGTGTAGCCAACACGTCTTTCAATGTTCTTAATACAAGACCGCATAATGAACCTTAAACCTATGGTAAGATGGACTTTGTTTCAATAACGTTTCTAAATCATACCAGCCTTGTTAGGATGTCTTGTTTGTGTTAACCAAAGCGTAATGTTGTTGTCATTTCTTCTTAACATATCATGAAAGATGACGACATGCTTTTGACCATAGTCATACACAATCCAATCGTTCAGGTCTAGGAATCCTTCTACAAATTAAATGTGTTCTTATTGACTTTGAGTCAATAACGAGAAAGTCGACTGCCACTTGTTTATAAAAAACCACGCCATGCGTTCAGGATGACCTAACAAAAGTTTAAGAAGTAGTTTCTTTGTGAACAGACTGATTTGCATGCTACAGGGATACTGAATGTACAGTATCTCCATGCTTTTAGTATCTAACCTTTCTCAACCAGTGTGAGCATGGAGGATGCAGCCATGCAACGAAATTATTTTTTCTGGCAAACTCACAATAACAAGGAAAGCCAGGGGAAACCTACACTTTTCTTCCATTGGAGATTCTGGAGCAGCAATAGCTCAGTTTTCACATTACAAAATTCTATTCAGAAAGTAAGCAGATTCGAATTCAGTAAACGGGTGCCAGGATCAGCTTCTTTGATGTGTCCGTGGGCATGGCACTTTCTTCAATTGCTTCGCATTAAATAATCAACTTGCTCTGTTGATGTGTCAAAATCATCAAACCAAATTAACAATCAGTTAGTAATTATCTCTGAGCCTATGATGTAAAGAGTGGCTGTAGGGGATGTCATTGATATATGGGCAAACATCACTTTCTATAGTTAATAAAAACAGTTCATTGATCTTGTCGCAGGGCACTACAAACAATCTTATCACAGGGCGCATTATCACTTTTATGATGGGTTACATCACTGCAGCACGTTCGACTTCATTCAGCCTTTGGTAGGGCGCATCACATTCAACTTTTCCTTATGTTATTCTTATTTCTCTGGGTGGACATCTCTGCTCAATACGATCTTTCTTCCATGAAATTCTTCCCATATATATTGGAGAGTATTACCCTTTCATGTAAGGTGTTATGATCGGGAAATAGTACTCTTGTCTCGTAGACGATCGGTTACTTTTTACTGTCAATTTGGTGATAAGACAATGGTACAATATTGTGGGAAGCGTGTGCTTTGCTTGGCAAACATTTATGTTAATTGGTCTTGAAGGTTGCCTTCAACATAGTAACATTTATGACCGATAAAATAAAGTTCAGTTTTAGTACTTTCATTTTCATTTGTGTAATAGTATTTATTCTCTTCTTGGTACAAGTAACATTAATGTTTTCAAAAAGAGCAACATATTTATGAGAGCATCTTCGGGGTATTCGCTGGTCAAATAGAATGAGTTCGTCTTCAACGAGTTGATAACTTTAAGACAGACTGATGCACACTATCAGTGTTAACGTAAAGACGCGGTGTTCTAACTGTTCAAATCTAAGTACAATTGTAAAAGAGGATTGTATTCATGTAGGCAGCAATAATCACTTTGGCAAACTCGCTACTTTAAAAAAAACTTGGTAACCTCTTTGTATTAAACCAAATAATAATCTTTAGGTACAATTTAAACAAATTTGATAAGTTTTCCTGAATTGTAGACCCACTGAAAGTATTGACTTGGCTCCACCAAGTATTTTATCTTAGGCATAACCCACGCAAAAATTAGCATACGTTTAGCGAAAACTTATCTTATTCAGGTCCGTAATGTCCAGTTTGAAACCATCGCCTCCATTGGTATTATCTTTCTTTAGTTTGACACAAGGCAGGATAGTGTTTGCATGTTGGTTTTTCTTTTTTTCCCCTTAAAAGCATCATTGATTCGTTTTAAAAATATCCTGCAACTTCATTCGTCTTTCGGTTGTATTGTTCTGAAATAGGAAACGGCAAAACTTGGTGTACTGTTACCAGTTTTTATCCACGAAGGAGAACAAGAAACATTTGTCTAAGTCACCTACGTTCCTGTCAATGATTGGTGCTGTTTACGTGTTTCAGCACATGTACAACATAATGGAATCATCAATGTTCCGTTGTAATTATGAGGCAGCATGGGATGGTGCAAGACGATCAGTAGAAGAACTTTACAGTTTGATCCGCCTTTTGTACTTGCAAATGTGCCTAAGGGCAATGTTTTATGTCAAAATGGAGTATTAATACCGACGTACAGGTTCAATAAGCATATAATTATATATATTGGATATCCTCTACTTTAATTCAGTCTGCCTCGTGCAAGAAACATTCGTCCGTCCTCCAAAATAACCATTACGAGGATTCAAAGGTTTGATATCTTAGGTCTGATCCTAAACGTTGATCACAACCATGTTCCCAAATTTCCATGACTCGGTACGTTTGAAACAGATCTTCCATGGTCAACCCTACATATGCATTTTTAAGGTCTCAGTCAAGATAGAACGATGTAAATCCGTGGCATAGTCCTTTATGAAATTCATACACGATCTGTCCTTTTTCAACTTATAGCCATCGACGAAGTAACAACAGGTTGTCTTGACTCCAATGCTTTTGGCATGATGTATCAGCTTGTCTTGATTTTGTCACAGGTAATACAATCAATCTTCTGCAATTCTCCTTTTCTGGTATTGCTTCTGTTGCTAATATTGATATTTTACAAACAACGGTTGCAGCTACTTCCTGTCTGTCGCTTTGTGTTCCATATTTTCAATCGATGATCACTTCTCGGAGACTTTTGATTTCACCGGTGTTATCAAATTCTTCAGACAAGATCATATTCACCTTCTTATCGATACTTAATGCAAACTAAGGTTCCATACACATATGCCATGATTTTATAGAGTAGACGTGTATCTCGCCAAGTCCCCACAAGCAAATCAAGTCCCCATAAACAACATCCTCTTCCGAAATACCGTTTGTAATGTTGATAACTAATTGTCATATGGTTTCATACAGAGGCAAGTAAGATCTGTAGCAATTCTTCTGGGCAAAGTTATTCTCACAGGGCCTGGCACACAACATTTGACCTTTCCGGGTGACTACAGTCTTGGAAAAATATTACATTTCAGAAACTTTAAATGTTGTTGATCTATTACTTTATTGTTGGCAGCTTGCTGGCGATACCAAGGATCAAACGTTTATGGTTCTAACCCTGCAACATAATTGCCTGGGATCTAGCTACAACTATGAAGGATTTGACTTCCACTAGTCGTATTGGATATTTAGATGTGCTTCTCTTCAGCATCTGAAGGATTTAGTGCCCTACATTAGGTAAGACTTTGACAAGTTGCAAAAAGAGTCTGCTTAATATATTGGTTTTATACACGATGGCTGCATCTATTAAATGGGAGATGGTGCTACTTCGATTCAGTAGTAAACGTTCATCCACTCCATTCAAATACATGGCTTTGCAGCCACTGGTCCAAGTGTAAGCAATCAATCATTTACAAATGACCACATTGTTTGATTTACTTTTTTCGATCGTTAAAGCATGCATTGTTGTCTGGGGCTTCTTCAGTAATCAAAGCTGCGTTTTCGAACATCCCTAAAGAGTCGGATGTCCACTCTACACACATATAATTGTGGGTATTGGCTTCGCTTAATTAAGTCGTTATAATCTCTTGGTAAGTTCTTAATGAGTAATTACCCATTCTGTTAATGACGATTGTGTTGTTCAGGAATAAATCCACTTCACTAAAATTGGAGTGAAAGAAATTGTTGACAAAATCCACTCAAACATTCTGCGAGGTTTAAGTAAGACCGAGTCATAAATTGATGTACTGGAGCGTAGGGTGATGCGCACAATATTTATTCATAAATTAGTTTTTGATTCTTTGAAAAGGTTTCATGACAATTTGGTTTCAAGATTTTCATTGGTTAAAACAAATGAATGCATTGTTTTATCGATTCGTTTTGAAATAATTGATTGATAAATTCTGTTTCTCAAAATGGTTTCGACCAGCGTGTTTCCACAAATTTTCTAAATCTTGTACTTACTCCTACCTTGTATTGAAAATGAGTGGGTCCATCCAGGCCTATGTGTATAATATATCACTCGAATAGAATAAACATTTGCAACCTCGATGGTACGAATCCAGGTGAGACTCATCGCTTATTGCGACTAGCTATTGATAATCGAATCCTGCTGCACTTGTTTGGACTTATTGGATACTGAAGTCAAACGTATATAACACACATACTGGAGACGTACACTTTTGATCTTGGACTTGGATGTAGGATCCAATCAAGCCAGCAATATGGGTAGGATTGTAGAATAGAAACTGCTAGCAAACACATCGTGTCCATACTGCTGTTCAGTAAGTCCCATATGTCTGATGCTTTTAGGCTTGTTATTCCAGTACTTAACAACCAGTCTGAAGAGAAATATCAGTGGGTTTGGCCGACTCCAAATAGGTCATAGTTTTTTCCTGGATTCCATTTCCTTTCTGACCCAGGCTATTGATTTTATTACATGTGGAGCTTTTCATTCGATTTCTAGTACATCTGACTCTGCGAGGTGTAGTCGCAGTCGTGGTTTTCTTGGGAGGTGATTTACAATGGAATCAAACAGCTTCTAACTTCTTCATCTTTCTCTGCTTGTCACTCCAACCCCGAAACAAATCCGTACGAAATATCAAATAATGTTGTGTTGTGGGTTCTAACTTGATCATTAAATATATGTGTGGCAAATATGTTGCATAGTCGTATGCAAAACTGAACTATGGCGAAGTTACTTTGCTAACACTTCGACTTCAGATTTGCTTCTGAGACTTTTAAACAAGACCAAATAATTTTCATTGAAAATTGAGAGGACAGTGGACTTTGGTTTTGCTAAAATACATTTTGGGTCATGTCTATGATACTGGCGTTGCTAGAATGTCGTATTGTGCAAACCAAAACTTCTTTGTCATGTCACCAATACATACGATCAAAGAGGATAAAACACGTTTGACTAGAGTCATATACGCTCTCTTCGTCAGCGCTAAGAATACCTGTCTTCCCCTTTATTTTCTTTCAGTAACGAGAAAGCCGATTAGACTTTGTTACACAACACCATGCGTTAAGAAGAAAAATAGAAGAACAGCTACCTGTGTTAGATCAAACGTTTGATATATTCGGTTTTGAATGCTAAATTTCTTCTCTTAAAAGCGACAGTACATGAAACACGTCACAAAGTATTAAAAAAAAGGCTGGGTTTGTAAGCCAGTCACAGAAAGAACAGTCTTCTGTGCTTTTCTTGCTGCTGCTATGGTGGATCAGGCGGTAAATATTCATTATCTACTTTCACACAGTGAGGAAAGTTTTGTTTCCATAGCTTTAAATACCCTACGTTTCCACCCACGTTCACCTTGCCAGTGAAAAGCATGTTCGTGTACCTCACTAGCGACATGCAAAATGAATCCGCATGTACACGAAATGAAAGAAATACAGTTACGAAGACACGTACGACGTTGTAACCGTTTTAAAGTAGTTATATTGTCTAATTAAATGAGTTCTTTGAAGAGCACTTGGTGTTATGTTTATTTATATTCTGTGTGTCCTTTGGTACATGGCTGTAGCTATATTGCTTGTAATTTTTGCTCATGATTGTAAATTGAAGTGACCGTCAATAAACAATATTTTATATAACTATTTTTGTCCATGGTTGGAAATTTTCTTTGAAGTAAATAGGTGTTTACAGGTTAAATTCAACCAATATATTGAACCTGTTGGCAAGTTTGGGGTAATTTCTTATCTACTAGTGAAGTCAGGTGGGTTCGTAGAAGAATTAAATTATTTTTCACTGGATGGGTAGGTGAGTTTTTTTTAAGACATGGGGTATGGTGAAATGTCATTTAGCGAGTATGAAGAAAACTTGTGTTTTAGGGCTTTATGGATGTATTTATGTTGGTAAAGCTGGACAATTATTTTCTTCATATTTTCTATATTCTTTTCTAACGTCAGTCTACAGATGTGTAAATGTTTGTATCTAGATATAATTTGAGAGGAAACACTAGTTTGGATTGTTCAGTGGAATTACAAAGAGCTCTTTGGACTAAAATAGTATTCTCAGATTATTGTGAGTCTATTCAAAAGAGTTCTGGATAATGTCATTATGATAAATGAGGGCTGTTGGCACATTAGTATGTTCGTGGACCTGGAATTCGTTCCGAATACTTGATTCTTTTTTACTTATGTAGACCTTGTTAGGATTATTTGGGTTTACTTCATAATTCTCCAAGTTCCACTTTAATTTTTATTTTGTAACTTACATAATTAAATTATTTGTTGAGTTTTACAAAACCTGTATGTTTTGCTTCTTTCTGTTACTTAGTTTATAGAGCCGTAACACTGGTCATCATCTACGTCTTTAGTCGTTACATTAACCTCCTCACACAGAATTCAGTGCAACACTGTCAAGCAGAACGCGTGGCATCGCAACCCTTATACCTACGTCGATTTTTACGTTTGTCATATTTTGGTTCAGATCTTCTTATGCTGTCAAAATTACAATAGTTTTGAAGTCTAAACTGTACATTTAGATTCCGTAGTACTTGCATCTGTATAAAATAGTAAAACACGAGCTCTCACACATCACTAGGAAAATTATGAATCTTCCGTTGTAAAGTGTACATGGACATAATAATATGGTCGCACCAAAGTAAGTTAACGAAAGACTAGATAGCATCTAGCACGTTCAAGGTAAGGTGTATCAATATACTCCCTTTCGTGGAGTTTTACATCATAAATGAAGCATTGTGCTTGATCTCTTGGTACTGGCAAACGTGCTCGTCGTCAATACATTCTGTATATCACTATTAAGAAGGCAGAGGTGATGCACCAATCTGCACCTGCAAAACCTTATACAGAGTCATCCATCACAGTGAATGGCCAAACCATCCAGCAGTGGACATGGTCACCTACCTCAGCAGTAAATTGTCATCCTCAGTCCACATTAATGACGAAACCATGCAAGAATTGCCAAATCAAGTGTGACTTATGGCAGAAGTCACAAAGCCTAAATTTATGGAAGCGCATAGGCATAAGTCAGCTAACAAAACTGAACGTCTACAAAGCCATTTTGTTGCCGATCCTGCTTCATGCATGCGAAACCTGGACAGTGTACAGAGGTAAGGCCAAGCAACTGAACCATTTTTGCATGGGCTACTTAGGGAAACCTATAAGGATAAGACGATTAAGACACATAGGTAACGACTTGAACAAACATCCCAAGCATTCACACTCTTACTGATGAAATTCCAACTGAGATGAGCAGGCCAAGTCCCCAGGATGTCAGATGACATACTACTAATGCTTCTTCTAGTGGTTGTTGAAACAGTTGTTCTGTTCGACAGTTTGTCGTCGAATTTCACTAAATCAAGACGTTGACGAGTGTAGAGAACTAGACCCCTATCGAATATATTGCTTGATCCCAACATCCCATGACCATCTGAACGACTAAAGAAAGAACAGTCGTCACTTATCTTTATCCGAAGAATTTATCTTAGCAGGCAAAAGTGCTTGGAAGCAATTTTGAAAGTGGTCCTCTTAACGAGAAGCTTAAGTAGTTATAGAGTCAAATGATGTGATACGTTTTAAGGAGTCAGGTGATCTTCTCCTTTCTGTGTCACTCAGATCTCTAGAAACAGAGATACAATATGGCCTAGTTGTCTCTATTTGTTTGTGTGTATTACCTTTCTAACATCGTTCAAGTTAAATTTTGAGGAAAAAAGATAAATTTTACTAAGTTTAATTTTTTGTAAGATTGTTGTGCTAAGTTTATGTTTTCTTATTGTTGCTTAATTTCTTTTCTTTTTCAAACACGTTTCAATTGCCCATGCCGAAACATATTTTAAGTGCCCATTCATAATTGGTTCTAAAAGCTCGCAAACGTTTAGGGCCACCATTTTGAAATGTAAAAGTAACATGATATTGATACATAGAATGAGTTTGAGGCCGTGAGTGTCTTATTCCACCGAAGTAGTAAGTATGTATATTGGATTCTATGTTACATTCCAAATCCAACTTGGCCGGACAGTGTAAGTTTACGTAATGCCCTAGTGACTTGCTGTGACTGCATTACGACCCTATTAATTACTATTGAAAGTCAAAAGCTCGCTACCGTTTGAACTAGCTGTTTATACCGTTGTTTTGATTGTGCTATAATTCTAATGATGAAATGTACATAATTACCGGTGGTAACATATTTTCTGATTAAAAATACACATCCGAAATTGCTTTTGTGTCTTCACAAGACAGTTTTTGGATCCTCTTCAAAATGGTGGTATTCTGGTTCATACAGCTGACAGCCTTGTATCGTGTCAAACTACATCCAAATGACGCGTTATAAGCTAGATAACATTATCGAAGGTAATGTTTGTTCAAGATGTAGTTGTGATAACTTGATTTGTATTGTCATGTTTTCTAATTAATTGACTGTGCTTCAAAATATTTGAAAGTCATGTATGCCTTCAAAGCCATGAAGACAAAACGTATACAAAAGCTATATCAAAAGATAGTTCCATCTTAAATCATTTTAATTCAAATAAAGCTCATTTTAATTTTAAATAAAGCAGCATTATGTAATACTATATTAAAACATTTTAATATTGAATGTATCAACACTATATAATACTAAATTAAGACATTCTAACATTGTATATATCAACACTGTGTAATACTATATTAGCTGCATAGCTATAAACTAAAGTACAAAAACCTGTTTGAAATTGCTTACAGAGAAAACTATGCCAACCTCAGCAGTTTCGTCCAACAAGCACTCTAATCCGACAACGAGGTTCACATCTACAAGGCCACCTTCCATACCTACATCCAGAACGTTGGCAACTTTACAGTCATCCACAAAGAAATCTTCAGGTACCATTCCTACAAGGAAACCTACAATTAATCCTGCGATGACTACATCATCTTTCAAAACTACACGCACAACAAAAACTACACCGACCTACAAGTCGATGGCACCCAAGTTTACCGTCTTTGTGCATACAACCATACCTGATGCTAGAAAAACTGATCCTGTAACCAACATTCACATTCATAAATGCATAACTAATAATACCACGTCCACCATATCGGCAACCACTCCAAGGACAGCTCCTAGAATAAACTGTTTCTACACATACGCCTACATCACCGACTACTACAGGGATAACTATTTCAACATCTGCAGCTTGATCAGAGACTGCTACCAAGGCAAATATTTCAACAACCACTACAAGGAGGCCTTCATTCACTAGAACGATGACTACAGCAACAAAAAAAGCTTCGAAAACTACACTCACAATTAAAACTACCACCACCAACGCTTCTACTGCGCCTGTAATTGTGGAATATCCCATGGGCATTTAGTCTACAAGAGTAT
>JAECUM010084677.1:0-17644 GCA_016617855.1 Megalonaias nervosa | reverse complement strand
GCCATCTCACCTCTGTCTGCATGGGTTCGAGTCTAGGGCTCGGCCAATGTGGTTATGTGAGAAAGCTTACCGGTAGCTTCTCGTGGGTCGGTGGTTCTTTCCGGGTTCTCCCGGGTTCTTCCTCCACCATTAATACTGGCCGCCATGTATAGCCTATCTTGTGCTGAAAAATGGCGTTAAACCCTATAACAACAACAACAACAACAGTATCCAAAGAAATGTCAGCCACATTACATCAAAGTAGCATAGAGGTATGCCAACATTCTTTCCACTGTGCATGTTTTAAATGCAAACACCTTACATACATCACTCTCTCAATAGTACATAATAACTGGTGAGCGCCCCCTTAACATCCACTTCATAGTAACGTACATGACGCTTTACTGGTTTTACCTGTATAGAACATCTTTTGGCATTTCCTACAAATAACATTGTCTCATAATGGATATTGTAACATCTACTTTGTAAGTATCAATAATGACACTTTTGTGCCTTGTTATGTGCATGTTTTGTGTGCACTATAGAAAATTTATATTACTGTATAGTTTCCTCTGTGGTTGGGTATGTACAGGTAAGTTTTCTATACAAGATTGACTCATAACATCCAGCTCCTACATTACTATATTGGATGCTTCAGTAATTTTTACCTGTATAGGCTGTCAGAAATTGGCCTTCCTACAGATAAAATTGGTTATTTGGCATCCAGTTTGTACAAGTGTTTATTATAAGCGACATTTGTGATTTTACCTGTATAGACAGTAAAAAACTGGCCTACTACAGGTAACCTATTACTAGAATTGTTTATTTATCATAGTGACACTAATTCTCTACCTGTACAGGTCATGTATACCATTTAACAGGTATAGTGTGCAACTCTGCTTGGACACTCTTAGCTCATAAGCAGGATGTGCACAACACTACTTGTATATATTGTCTGCTCTGTTTGTATTACAGATTTAGATCATGAGTGAGACCAGTCTGGGCCATAACCACAGTTGATCATACAGCATCAGTCACCAGACAAAAGACCTTGTATAGTCCACGACTTGCATAGTGTTACTGGCACTTCCTGCATACAGTGCCCAGCTTAGTGCCTCTATACCCAAGAACCCAATTATATATCCATTGATCTAACCTGCATAATGTTGCTGGGCACCTGTAGATGACATCCAGTCTATATAAGCACACTCGTTGATCAGTCTAACATGCATAGTGCTGCTAGGCATTTTCCATGGACAGCGGACAGTGTATATAGACATGAATGAATCTAACTCATATAGTACCTGTAGACACTATTGGTATATGCTATCCATCATGGTGCCTCAGTTTCCAAGAGATATATCTTCACTAGCACTCATGCCTTTTCCACGCAACACCTTGGAAGTAATGGAATCTAAGTCATCTATGCTGCAAGTGTATTGATCCACTGTCCTTGAAATTATTCGCCAACTACTTCACAGGTAGCATAAGAGACATTGGCTCCACTGCCCTAATCCAAAAACTACAAAAACTGGCTCTCAAGTACCCTTGTTATTAGATCGTACTATACAGAGTGAAACTCTTGCCTTTCAGGCTTAGACTGAAGAAGTGTTCCGTCCACTCCCATCTGAGTTCTTTCTTCATTCTTCTACATCACATGCCTTGTATACAGTTCCGACATCATATGATCATGGTCTAAAGAAGGATATACTTCTAATTGCTTCTTTAGTCTGTTTTGTACTGGAGACCCATCAGTTGAATTCTTAACATCATGACCATGGGATCAACATTGCATCCAAATATCTATTTCAATAGTAGGAATACAGCTTAACTTCTCCCAACCCAGATGTTTATAGAATGGTCCACTTTGTAAAAATAGAGGCCCAGTATATTATTACCATGGCCGTAATAGCAGCTATGAATTTACAACAGGTGGAACAAGATGCAGTGCCCTCTAACTCTGCCTTTCTGAGAGACCATCATTGGCCAAGCTATGATCACAACCTTAATCATTTAACCCTTTTAAATAATCAGATTGAATCTGCAACGAGGAAACAAGGAGTCATTCTTTCCGTTCCCCACAGTCTCGGATAAAGCAGAAGGATTAGCAAGGCAACCAGCAAAATGTTTCAGAGATTTCCTTAAAGCACAAGCCACTGTGAAGCAAATTTACAGAATTTATAACCTTCGAAAACCACAGTTCTAATAAACAAAGTGCAAAGAGTCAAAGGGAGTTCGATTGTTTTGCCAGCGTTTCCACAAGATCCTCCCATCTCAAACGACCAACATTCATGCCCCCTACCCCTGCCCTTATCACAGATCCCAGTAGCGGGAAGGCTTCAGTCGTTGCCGAATGGGGATATGTGGACCTGACAAGTGGTTTTGGGGGACTTAGTATCACGTTCAGCTCACCTGTTAAGCCTTTGTCCATAGTTCCTTCAGCTATAAACACAGAACTTATAACTTGGTTAACAACCTACGCACATTCAGTCAACTCGTACTCTTGGGTTCACGATGAAATGGAGCAACGAGTTCTAAATGCCGTCCACTAGGGAGACTTCGCAATCAGTGTGGACTTGCAGGAGGCCTGACTTTGCCTCCCCACTCACATGGCTTCCAGAAGTCCTGTGATTCGCCTACAAAAATAACAGGCTATAAAACATAAGGCTAGTTATGTTTTTGAGCTCGACATGATTTCACATGTTACCTCCGCGTTCTCAATCTAATTGTCAACAATGATATCTCCGACCTCGTAGCTTTACAACATTTTGGGTGACTTCGTCTGGAAAAAATATTCAAGTAATAGAAGAATGTTTCCCCTTGGAATGAAAAGTGTATCAGTAGTAAATTCCTCGCCGATAATGAGCAATCCATCAGCTAGATAATTCCTTCGCCTGCTGGGTTTTGCTCAATGCGGTAGCGGACGTTGTAATCCTAGGTAGCTTTGTGGGCTCCCATCACAATGATTATGTGGTCCAAAATGGAAGGCGAACCTTTGACCATTGGACCAACTTTCATAATATGAGGTTGCATCTCGATGGCAGGGGAATCACTCTCCACATCGAGGATACCTTTGCAAGTACAACTTCTGGCAATTGCTTTTGATACGGATGTGAACACGAGACTGGTGGAGCAAGTCTCCGACCATTTTGGGATGCCATAGGAGTGTGGCCCTCCCTCAGGATTGTTATTTATATTTCAATATTCTCGAGATGAAAACCGTTTTGAAAGCTTTTCATTGGTCTCTAGAGAACCAGCATAGGAATGGAGTTATTATGCCCAACAACTCCAGGGTGGTGATTGATCTGAAACAACGCAGCAGAACGAACTTCCCAGATTCGTGTTTGGGGTTTTATAGAATGGTGTTTTCAAATCCATGTCCAAGTTCAACATATCAGGTTCCGAAGGAGATACATGAAGCAAAAGAGAGTGTCTTCTCATCCTGATTGCTCCACTTAAATGGGAAATTTTGGATCAGCCTCATCAATCTCGCAACAGAATCGCCAGGAATCGAGATAACCCCTGTTTGCTATAAGCAGCCACGATGGTGGGGTGTCAGGGTGTCTAAGAATGGCAGATTCTACCGATATAATTATTTGGAATTTCATAAACAGTATAATACTGGATGACTTGTATAAAAATGTGAGTTAATAGTACCTGATGAATACTGTACATGTTGAATTTGCTAATTATACTTCAAAAGTGCATGGCTATTTTCATTTGAATGGAACAAAATTGGGCAAGAAAAATCTGTTTTGGTGTTTTTAATTTAACAAGGAAATCCCAATCTCACGATTGCATTAAATTGTCCTCCTACTCAGCAGTGTGCCCATCATGGGACAAATACTATAACCTTTTGACTGAGATTTCCTTGTCTAGGTGCAAACCCGATATAGATTCCATTAAAACAGAAGAGGGTTACAAAGTCTCTCACTTTCAAAAAGACGGAAAGGAAAATGAAAAACACTACAGTGAAAATATATTTTCAGTTAAATAGAAGGCTAAGTCGAAATATTATACATGAAAATTTATTTTTTTCTTAATTTTACCCTACAACAATACTGAAACTACAAAAATTAACCATAATAAAATTGTCAACAATTAGTTTTCTTCACTGGGAATGCTTGGTAGAAGGCTAAAGCAGCTGTTCAAAGGAAGGTTGACAATTCTCGCTGTTTCTACAGCTATTGGCATGATAGCAAAAGCATTTGGCCTAAACTTGGCAATTTTTGTAAGAAGTTTAACACTGCTGAAATCTTATTGCGACGTTTTCGTCTGTCAGAATCTTCTTCACCTAAAATTCAATATTAGGATATTTTTGACGGTGTTTTGTTTTATACTTGGTCACCTGAAATAAATATCAAATGATCAAATTATGTTTGCCCACTGCTACCCTCTATTAAGAAGTATATCCAACCTGTTGCTTGTATTAATTTAGATCTTCTAAAACTCATAATTGGGCTGCACAAACCATTTCCTATTCAACCATAAGTCATTATTTTAAAACATTTTTTCAACCTCAACTTTGTTTGGACTAATATCGTTTTAACACTATGTAATAGAAACGACGGCAAAATTATTTTTTCTTCAATAGCTCTAATCATAATGATGTGGGATGTTATAGGGATTACAAATTAATTAAAATTTCTCTAGATCTATATTGTGGTCATTTTATGGATAAAGTGCCTTGTCAAATGGTAATGATGTGTAGCATTCAGGAAGCAGTTTCTTATCTCAAAGTACATGTGAAACTTGTTTGCTGATATTATTAACCCTTTCCAAGATATAAATTCATATAATGTATTTCACATCCTGCTTTTGCACACCATACTGCCTAGGTTAAAGGTCACTGGCCATCTATATTGTACAAACATGTGACATTATTAAAGTCATTTTTTACAAAACCGCATTTGTTATGTATGCATACCATACAAATGTTTAATCAGATTTAAAAATCCGCTTTTTTTAAATGAAAAAGTTATTCGGCAATCTCCATAAACAATCTGTAGTTTCCGCGTTCCAAAAACGGATGTGACGTACATTGATCCCTTCTATTCAACCTAACCGTTCAAGAGTTTAATTTCCCCACGTAAATGTCTATGTGATATATCTTACGATCGTGCTTTTGTACAGCAAATACGGTGCACTGTGCTGCATATGGATATAACCAAAAGAGTGATGATGGGACACAATGGTTCTTTCTTTTTCCGAAAGATCCTGTTTACCACAAAAAGTGGATTGAAACTGGGGGATAGAAAAGAGTGAGGGATGGAAAAGTCCTAAATTGCGTAGAAAACTCTGGTGCACATGAGAAGAGGGATAGAAAGAGCGTAAGTAAAATATATCAAATAAAGGATTACAGTATAGTAATGTTACTGCAGATGTAAAATATTAATGTTTAAAATAATCATAATCTTTTTCAACTTGCAGAGTGTAGACTTTGGTCAAGCTATTTAGCGTTATTACAACCAATATGTACTCAAAAGGATTTTTAAAAAAAAAGAAATATGAGGTATTATTCTTGGACGTTTATCATTTATAGGTGTACGAGTCTGTAGAATGAGTCCTTATATATATATATATATATATATATATATATATATATATATATATATATATATATATATATATATATATATATATATATATATATATATATATATATTTATTTACCGTATATATTGGGACATGTTAAAATAATTTTTTTTTGCAGTCCCAAAAGTTACGGTGAAATGTTTTTTTCATCAAAGTGTATGTCCCAAGATTTATGAAACGAAATAATTGTGTGTTGAATTTGTGCCCCCCCCCCCCGACCCAGTGCATGGTGCAATAAAATAGATAAACAAAACACTTATTTGAAAATAAAATGATAGAAACTAACCCTGCATTGTTATCATTTCTTCCTTCTTTTTTCATAATGCGAAATTTATTAAAGAAAAAAATATATCCACGAATATATGTAATAGATGCCGGCAGGATTATGCATCCTTATTGTAGTGTGTATCGCTTATGTCGGATTACAAAATTGCAAATGAGACGGGAATATCACCCGATTGCTTGAAGGCACGGGGGAAAATTCATGCATGATGCGTTATCAGGTGCAAAATGACCAAGACAGTATTGTATCAAGGTTAACTATACAACGGTATCTCGCAAATAAAAATCATTATTTGAAAATACATTCACTGAGTGCAAATGATAATCTTTTCACTAGCATGGGTTACAAAAGTATTATTAGAGCAAGTTATTGCTGTGTATACTATTTATCATGCGAACATCAATGAACGCTTGTATCAATTATGATTATATATGGCAAACAAATAGAAGCCTGGGTGATGAATAAACACCTGGCAGCAAGCAATAAACTCATTGCTTAAACTTACTGACAGGATATCAAGTATAAAGGCTAGTTTATTACCAAGTAAGCCAACCCCGGTAACTGACTTTGGATTCTTCTAAATGTATCGATTTTTTTTTTCTTCATGAAATCAGCCAACATAAGGAAGCCAACTTTGGTTCCTTTTGAATCTTTTCAGTGGGCCGATTTTTGGTTATTTTTTTTTACAAAGTCGGCCGTCATCGGGAAGCCAGCATTGATTCCTTTTTACCTGTATTCACGGCAATTTTGAAAATAAATTGAAAATATGGAACAGTTTTGAAAGCGACACAATTGAGTGCGTCGAGCACGCATATCGATGTATGGCTGAACAGTAAATTGGTTTTCAAAAGTTTCATCAAAATGTTCCCTATCCATAGTTAATGGTGTTTTATTTTTCGACAACAAGAAGCATGTATTTCGTCTTCTAGGGATAAAGGTATGCCATTTCCGGCTGGCGTCCTCTGTTGGTGGGAAATCGTAGCTAAGGGGAAGTAACAGCGTTGTATACTTCTATTGTGAGTAATTAAATATTTCTTCTTTACACTTGATAATTTTTTATTCCTTTGTGCGAGTATAACTACATGTAATCATGTAATGCAACTCTGACTTAAAAAGAGTATGTTAGAGTATGGCCGGCCACCTTTAACATATTTTGCTCAAATTTTGTACAGAAGAGTGCTGTGTATGTTTTCAGTGTATCATAATCATACAATGTCAGTAGTAATAGTAAATGAGGTTTCTATCTCCGAGACCCCTCCCCCCCTCTAATCCTTCTATGTTAACATTTTGTCAGCAGTCTTTTCTAGCTCAAAATAATGACTTTTACATGATAAGGCTTTTCTAGCATATTTCTGACAAAATATATTTGTCGGGGGAAGGGGGTCTCGGCGATAGAAACAGCTCATTTTCTATTACTACTATAACCATATTTTATAATAATCTTTTTCATACCTGCTGACTCTCATTGGCAGAATATCTGTTAACATGCTATCAATAATACGAAACTCACGTATTAAATTGTCCATATCATATTTTACGCCTCGCAAATAAGATCGTATCTGATAAAGTAAATTCTAAAGAACTTCCTCACCTATTATTAATCTATCGACAGTAGATATCAGGAAAAATTCATTATCGTGTTTATACAAATAAAATTTAATTTTTCCGCTTACATTTCAATGACATTCAAATAACTCTCTCATTGCTATCCTGGTGAGAGTATACTTACCACCTTTTGCAAAATCCATCGACCAGTTCAGGTCAATATTTATTTTTGTGTATTTTTCTTGACTGATCGGATCATGAAGATTGTCGTATTTCAGCATAAGCTAATCTCTCAACTTTTCAAGATAATCAAAATATTTGCTGTTATCTGATTTAATACGCGAGAGTTTTATTTTATCAGATTTACTAAAACAGATACCTGAAATTTCATCATTAAATTCAACTGATAATTGCTGGCTATTAACCATTAATTTTTTAATTTTGCTACTAAGTCCATCGGCTAATGTTAAATTTTCGAACATTATTTATAAAGTTTAGACAAAATGTTGATTTGCGTAGTGTCCAGTAGCTAACGTATTAATTCCGTCCTCGCAATATCTCTTATCATCAAAATTACTGAGTCCACGTTTTATAATTGTATCTGTTTCAAGTTTGTGATGATTTGTTCTGATAACATTTCTTTTAATAAAATTAGAGGTGTTTAGCGCTGCTTTAAAATCATCATATTTCATACACTTTTTTACATATCCGCGAGGAATACCTTTTGCTTTTTTTGTCAGTTTATTGTCATCTAAAATTACAGCTTACATTTTACTTCTTAGTCCAACAAATTCCCTAACTGGTGCAAACATAAATTCATCTTTCATCATGCCGATGACTTTTTTATTTGCATCATCATGAAATCCATTACTTTTTGGATAATCCGATAATTCAAATAAATTTTTATTGTCATAAAAATCTTGATAAACATCCTCACATTTTATGTTATAAACAAGTGAATCCGTGTCAGTAAATAGCAACTCCGAATCTGGCCACTGCTTTTTGGTAAAATTATAGTGAAAGTTGTATATTAGCCATTTTGATATATCAAGTACAGCTGCACCAACCTAAATCTGTTTCTTTAACTTTAAATTTGTTTTCGTCGCTGTATTGCAACAAGATCTTCATTAAAAATTTTCATTCTGACAAAACCGTCATCATTGACTAATTTATTTCTGCGATTTATATCATTTACACTTTAAATATTGACTCGCTTTCTGAAATTTTCCATCGTCTTACCGAACACGGAATTGTTCATCAACTTTTTAAAGTTTTTCTTGAAGTCGGTCTTAGCAACAGCACGACGTTTGGTATTTAAATCAATATAATCCGCCATCCACCATGATTGATTAAATTTTAGCATGCGATGAACTTTTCTCAGAATTAGTCCAGCATCTACTGCTTGTTTTAAATTTTTGTAATTTATCACGTAATTTCTTTCATTTAACAAATTTGGAAGAAGCTTATTAATAATCGAATTTTTTGCTGTTGTCATTGCCTGTTGTTCAGGCAATAGTAAACTATATTCGATCATCATTGACTCTGCACAAAACAGATAGTCGTTATGTAGATCATGTAACGAACTAGGATAATCGAGATCAACTTCAACAAAATAACTGACATTTTCTGGTAAATCTTTTTCAGTTTCTTGAAGAAATTGATCTGGAGTTATCCAAGTAAATCCACTGCACGGCATTGGCTCTGACATAGCATAACCGTACAAATTATTAGAGTAAAGATAAATAATATAATTTGACAGTAAATTTTTATCGTAATTTTTTAAGTATTTATTATTAGCTACCGCATATTTTTTTGTTATAACGCTAATTCCACCTCGAATCCCTTTTTCAATAAACTTAAACATATCAACATCAGTTAAGAGATCCAATTCTATCTTGCTTATTTTTAGCAGAGCATCTCATGACAATCTTGACACAGAATACTACCAACATGGATCTAATCCATAATTTTCATGACTAACTTTACGAAAACTCGAGAAAACATCTGCTAATAATAATACATCTGTTTTCAAATATAAATCATGATAATCACCAAGTGTCTAACCACCAAATTTATTCCAAATTTCCTGTGCATATTTGTACTTGTCTTCTGCAACATTTTCATTTCTTAACTGAGAGTAAAATTTATCTTTGTTAGGAAGAAAAGTTTCATCAAATCTGCTCCAGTCGTCGACATACTCATATGGAAAGACACCTTTTTTTGTCAGAGAGACGTAGTCTTCACCAAAGCAACTTTTTAAATTCTTGAAACTGCTACAACCTTTTACAAGCTCATCCAATGGTGCTGCCATAAATTGCAAACCGTTGATGAAACGTAATTTGCCAAGCTTAACTGACATATACTTTTCAAAATTGTTTGGAATGCATTTTATTATATTGTTTAATTTTAGTTTAGATTTAACATCCTCATCGCCAAATGCTTCGACAATGATATGACTATCATAACCACGAAAATTATGTAAAACGACAAGAATAAAATCTGCGCATGAAATTTCAAGTTACAATTGCTATGTGCTGCTCCACGATATTGGCCTGTTAGATGACAGTGATCGCGCACTTTATCGTTGCCCAGAGGTTTCTCGCAGATATGACAATTAACTGCCTAATCAAAATCAAGTTGTTGTTTTGATGTTATTTTTATTGGAGCTGTTTTAGATAATCTGTTGAAAATTTTATTAATATCGTCTATTAAATCATTTAGTAACCACACGGCAGGACTTTTACATCTGTACAATTTTATTGGACTTGAAAAATTATCGTTAGCGCAACAAACTACTTTATAAGCTGCTCCACAGGGAACATGTTGTATTTTGCTGGTGCTTGATTTATTTATTGATTTTGTGCCTGCCACAGAAACAAGTAGACATTCGAAGTCAGAAAAAAAAAAAAACCAGAATATTTAATTTATGATTATAATTTTTAAATTTTAATACTTTTTCTTTTTTCCTGGCATTGTTATTCTTTGAACATTAACTCAGTATTTAAGATGCTCTTGCAGTTTTTTCATATTTAGAAAAACCTTGTAAATAACGGTAGCAGAAATATTTCTTATTTTTATTTTCATTATATTGTCTGCCAACTAGACCGTTGAAGTTTTTTATCCATTAAAATTTAATTTTGATACGTGACTAAAATACTTGTCAACGAGATCAGGATTTTTTTTCTGGTACAAACATCGCAGAGAGAATAGCCCACTGGAAACATTTGTTATCAAAGTTCTTTACGTTTATGCAACATTTTTTGTTTTTAATTTTTTGAGGGAGATCTTTGTAAGAACTACCGCGAGGTGCGTTATATTTCACTGTGTGAAATAAAACTTCTTTTATTATTTCAAATTTCCAACCTGATCCTGATGCAGTAAATTCCTCCAATTTTTTTTTATTTCTTGATGTATTTCATCAGCGACAGAGGAAATATTTGTTCCAGCAAAAATTTTTCGTGACTTAGCTATTAAATATGGTTCGGTAATCTCGTTGGTGAAATCTGCATTTTCAAAGATTATAGCAAGTATATCTTTTTGAAGTGCATGTAACTTTGATAAAATAACATGATACTTCACTATTAGCTTCATACTTTTATGCTCTGCAAGTTCTCGCCTTACAATTGGACGCAAAAGATGAAACAAATTTGTAGAGTTAAAATTTGCTAAAACGATTTGTTTATCAAACAGATAGCTGTTATCAAATCCTGCAAAAGCTGTGGCTATTTTTGTCGGTTCTCCTATAAGGCTCTTTTTGGCTATATCACGTAACTTCAACATTGTTATATATAATGTAATGTTATATATTTAATTGATTGTTTGATCGATATCTCACTGCACTACGCACGTTAGTTTAAACAATCAATTAGAGATATAAAATGATTATAGCATAATGACACAAAATCTGGCACCCGCAAGCGAGCAAGAGTACTAATACGTTCACCCTAAGTACAATGTGTACGAGGGACATACGTTAGGGTCGGTGATACACGTTGAATATGGGCAACCGTTTGGTAAATCAACACCAGCTGGTTACAAGATCATCGTAAAAGGTGATAATGCCGAGCGAGTTGAAATCTTTAGAAAAGATTTATTTACACATTGTTTTGTGACGAAATTCCAGAAGGACAGCGAGTATATCATGTCAACGGCGCGGTTACTGATAATAATATTGAAAACTTGTCTTTCCAAAACGAATTTCAACCTCATCCCGTGTTCAAGTTTTACAAGGCGAATGATAAAGGAATTATTCGAAATATCCAAACAAAAAAGTATTAGGAAAAATACGGAAGGACGGATATCTTAGAATAAAAGTTCGAGGAACACTAACCGATCAAGTTAATTATTTATCACATCGTTTTGTCTACGATACGTTTAACGGATCTATACCTAATAGTGTAGTGATAGACCACGTCAACGGCATTAAAACAGATAATCGTCTAGAAAACATCGAACTTGTCACGCTGAAAGAAAATAGCAGACGAGGAAACACGGGTAATTATAATTTTAGTAAAGTTAAACCTATTGTTTCGTTTAATCTTGAAACAGATGAGGAACTAAAATTTCCTTCAATAACAGCTGCGGCAAGATATTTTAAGATAACTTCAGCAACAGTCAAGAGAGTTGAAGATGGAATAGGAAATACGGCAACATCACAATGAACCTTCGACAGATTTATTTTCAAATCCGACGATTAATTATATTTTCTAGCTCGTTTTTAGTTAAACAGTTATGAGCAAACGCAATAGCATCATCTTTATTAAATTTCAGTGTAATAAATGCACTGTCATTAAGTTCATTTTTTTTTTCTGCTGCTGTTAGAAGAATTTTATCAGAATCACCTTGCATAACAATAACGTCAACAAAAAAAGAACTATACCCTGATAAACATTTTAGCACTGCTTTTGCTAATTCTCTGTAATTTAATATATCAACTTTCTGATGATACTTTATCTCGTTAGTCATATATAATAATAGATTAGAAAAAATATTTAAAAAATATGGATTTCATGAAACGTCTTGCTGATCTTATCGCGGACGATAATTTTACAGCAGGAGATGCTGTCTCAAGAGATTTCATCTCTGGCGATATAACATGTGAGTCGGTTGTACAGAAGAGGACATTTTATTTAACAATGACGATGAACAAGACGAGATCGTGGACGTGTTTGATAAAAAAAAATTACAGCAGACCGACAGCTGGACGATGTAATGTTAAGTATCATATCGCCAAAAAAATAATGAAATTTAATTTTACTGTTGCTGAGCAACAAATATTTTGGCAACTTATAAAACCTTTTCTTAATGTGAAAATTGCTGGCCAACAAAGGAGCATCAAATACGATTTCATTTTCGGTAAAATATTTAATTCAATGCCAGTTGATAATGCAAGAAAATTACATTAATGTCGTTGTGTAGACCGGTCAGATTTAAATCTGTACTGCTAAAATACGAGCAAATTTATAACAATATTATTTCACAGTCGATGAAATCGACCGAGTTGGAACCCAGCTGTTAAATTTATCGCTGTATCCTCTCCATTTAACTAAACTTTTATTACCTTTTTTCCTAATAACTTTTTCAATAACAAATATATCTTGCTCGGATTTTTGTCGTTCCTGCTCGTAAAAACTACCAGTTATAGGCTCGCCCAATAAATCTCTTAGTACGTATGTTACAGGTATTGTCAGTAAAACTTTATCAATAACAAATACTTCTTCGCTCCAGTTTGGAGTAAATCCTTTTTCAAATTTTTTTTGTCAGAGAAATTCTAACTTTATCACCAACTTTAAATTTATGTCGCCGGTACATATTTTCATTTGCAAGAATCGGAATTTTAATTGCATCATTTGGTGACATTTTCCTTTCACCTAACGAAAGGGATCTGTGCTTCGTGTTATTATAATTATCAACAATCTGCTGTAGATCGTCGATGTATTTATTTGTATCTTTTGCTGTCAAATGTTTATGTATCAGCTCGTTTAGTGTGCGATTAAATCGCTCGACGACGACGCCTTTTCCTTCGTTTCCTGTAACATATCTTTCATGTTATTTTGCTCCAAAAACTGCTTAGATTTTTTTATTTAAAAAAACTCTGCTCCATGATCGGTCCAGATTCTGTTTGGTTTTCTTTCTGTACTTGTTATTATTTGTTTTAGTGCATCAGTTATCGATGTTCCTGTTTTATCTGAAATAGGTACACTAAACGCGTATTTACTAAAAACATCTACAACGTTAAAAAGATATTTTTTGTTATCGTCAAACTGAGCAAGATTTGACACGTCAACTAAATATATCGCCCAGATATCGTCAACGGCATTTGCGACAACTTTACGTCACGGAAACGTTTTTTTTTAGGTTTGTGTAATTCAGCTGCAAGATCATCGTACAATTCTTTACCAAGACCTAACTTATATTTTGTTCCTATCATTCCTTGAACTAACTTTCTATCAAATCGTTCTCTCATATTTACAGGTTTCATATCGCGTAGCTAATCTAGCATTACTTTATCGCAGCCGTGCTTATCTTGTTCGTTATCACGGTAGTAGATATCGTGAAGCATTGCTATTACATCAACTTGATTGTAAGGCTCTTGTCTGGGCAGCGGATTATCATTTTCATCTAGTTGTTTATCTAGCGGATTGTATGGTCCAGTGTATTTATGACCTGGTAATGTCCAACCTCCTTTTGGTTTTGGTAACTTCCCAATAATTTATGTATATCTATACCTGTTACAATTATTTCTCTGTTGTTGCATTTCTGACAGTACGTAACAAATTTTTTTTGCTCCAGGCAGAGATCTCTATCACAATCACACTCACATATCATTATTTATTAATCATCTACTAAAATAACTTTGTCGCACATTCCAGCTCCAGATAATTTCTTTAAAAACATACTTTTTCTTTTTCCACAGATTGCATAAATACTTTTTCGCTTTATCCTATTGTTCTTTGTTTTTCCTGTTGTTTCATCTTTATTTTCTGTTTTAGTTTTGCATTTGAGACAATATGTTGACATATTCCTTAGTTTAGATAAAATTAATTGCAATCTCATCATTAACGTGAGAAGGGTGATTGTCAAACTGTAAAATAAATTTTAAAAAATTAAATTTAGGTTGGGACATTTGTTTTATAAACATTATACAATAGTATCCACAAGACGATGTTCCAACTGGGTGAATTTGATTAGACGAATAATTTATTATTTTATATTTTTTTGTTGATATATTTTTTTACTATATCACTGGGAGGAATTCCAAATGAATCAAACTAGTTGTTATTGTAAGCTGCTACCCAGTGTGTACCAGATCCGTCGTTAAAGTCTTGTATATTTGTCACACACGAACCACCAGCTGATGCATTGTCAAGTTCATCTTTGGAATAAACTCCGTAGAAATTTTTTTTTTTTTTAGCCTATCAAGTATATCGAAGTTACTTAACGGTGGCGTGTTCCTGGTAATGTTAGTCCTCGACCTATCCCCAGCAGATTGGGCAACAGACTTCCCGCTACTCACGCGAGTAATGGTCCTATAAATCCACCTTTTTTTGTTTTTCGCGATCGCGTCTTTTTTTCGTTGTTGTTTTTCTTTTTAGCTGTCTTTCGTCGGGGCATTATATTAAAGTTTTAGACAAAAATTTTCTTTATACCGTTTCCAGAGACTGCCTTTTTGTTGCGACAGATACTGCGCCAGATGCCGCTGCTAATCCTAATGTACCAAGTAAAGGCAAAATTTTAGGTATTAACGTTTTGGCTATTGTGGCTATTGCCGGCCCAAGAAAACCGCCTTCCATCGCAATGCGGTGGGCCATTGCAGTTACTTGCGACGCTCTTAAATTTAAAACAAACGGTTTACCGCGATCGTATTTATTTATCTGTGTTTTAGTTAGCATTAATTTTGTTAAAGTACCGCCCGTTGTCGATGAATTAATTTTTAGTGATACCGGCTTTTGTTTAGCAATAGCAGCCGTTAATTTTTTAACTTGACCGTCAGTCAAATATATTTCTTTTTCGATGTATTTTATCATATATCAAGAGAGGTACATTAAACTCCAAGTTTTTTCAAACTTGCACTGTCATTTTACCTCCGACAGAGTCAATTCTTATAAATCTGTCGCTGATCACCAGCGCATAAACGTACAATGCATCTGGAACCATACCTAATGTCCAGGTTATTTCAAGATAAGCTGTCGAATCAACGCCTCGCCCGTTGCGTTTGCTAACATCAAAATAAAATATCGGATAAAGTGTACGAAATTCCTCTACTGATATTTGAGATCCATCTCCAACGTCCTGATATTTCTGCACTGCGTCCACAAGATACATCTACGGTCGAGTAAGGTTTTTATTAGCGTCATCCGCGAAATTGCATTCTATCGCTCGTTCCGGATACTGCTTGGAGTTTATCCTGGCGTATATTCTCCTAACATCAGCGTTATCAAATATTGCGTTATTTTGTTGCTGGTCTCCACGTCGCGCTTGTCGCTGATATACAACAAATAATTGTTGTGGTAGTTGTTCGCTTGACGTTGTTGTGACGCGCCATGTGTACTGGGTAGTATTTGGAACTGCAGTCTGATATATTTTATGTTGCTGAAAATAAATTTTCTTTGTATATTTTTGAAGCATACCATTTAATTCTACTGCTTTTGAGAATGACAGTGTTATTCGTGGCATCCATAAAGCAAGTTTGTTTATAATAAATTGTACATCAACACCGCCAGTTCGAACGAAACAATCATTTTGTTCTGCCCGATCTAAAATAAGTGTGTGTTTAACTCCATTAAACACTTAATTATAATCGCGACAAAATCCAAATGTACTCAATGGCAGCATCATTGTAATTGACGTGATCCTGCTGCAAGTGCCTTTTTCCTATCATAACCATCATTGTAACGTATATTTCTTATGCTAATTGCGTTATTAATCAAATTTAACATTGCAACACCGTCCGCAGCTGCAGCTGGTGGTGTAATACCAAGATTATTACAAGCAGCAGTAAGTCAAACTCTTGTAGGGTCTGCGTTAGCGCCTGCAGTTGGTGGGGCTATAACAAAATTGACAGCATTAGCAGTAAGAAAATCTCTTACAAGTACAACATCTGCAGCTGAATCAGCCCCATGCGCTAATGCTCCTCTTGAAATAAATCCACCTGGCGCAGCTGCACTAGCTCCAGTGTTCTTAAACCATATCATGTTAGTTGCAGTCGATCTAGAGTAATCGTCATTAAACGAAATAATACTTAGTATTGTACTTGCAACTTGTAGGAGACTTGAAATATCTTCCACTGTTTGATAAGCTAGCTAATACATGGCACTTTTAAATAGGCTCCAACCGTTGTTTATGAGAGCTATTTCTGCTCCAGCTGCAATTTCAGCAGGTGGATTAGCTACTGTCATAATCTGACCACGAACTTCCAACATTGCTTTATGAGGTAAAAGAATCACATCCTCATCGCGTGTATTAAATGTTCTGACGCCAACTTTATTAGGCTCATTAGAATTTTCGTCGAGATATTCAACATACTCAAATTCTGTTACTGTATCATCTACGTCATAGGTCTCCGGCAAGTCGAGGTAATTTTTAACAGACATTTTTTATTCATTACATTATATAAAATTTGGTGCTGTTGCCTTAGATATTAATTTTTGTATAATTTGCTCTCCTCTTGGCGATAAAAGTTTGTTGTTGTCCTTATCATTGCACGTTTAGTTTCTTCCGTCGGTGCGATTTCTGATATAACTTGTTTTATTTCTGGCCTGTTGCCTTTTATTTTATCAGTTATTTTTTGTCCCACTGCAGTTCCAGCGGCAGATGCATCTCCGGTCGTAAAGGCTTTTGATGCGTCCAGTGCAATTGGTGCAACTTTATGCGCTACCCCAGAAGCACTTTCAATAATTTTAGTAAATATATTTCCTAAAACTCCTCCAACTATTTTTCTTCTGTAAACTTTTTTCTTTGTCTCATGTTATACAATGAGGGTGTACAAAACTCTATTGCGCTCGTAGGTGTAATAAATAACAATTTCATTATTGAGATCAAGTTGTCGTCCAGACTGATCCGTCAATTTCATATTTATTTCTGTTATTTGATCTTCAACATTTATCGGATAATAAAAAACCTGCCGTGGATTAATTTGCATAAGTGAACCCGGTGGAACATCCGGCGAAAAACTGTACATTGTTTGCCCTCTACTGCCTTTAGCCGAGTAAGATCCAGGTGTAATAGAGCAATTTATTAATA
>JAECUM010084676.1:0-13894 GCA_016617855.1 Megalonaias nervosa | reverse complement strand
TGTTAAGAATATAATCGATGAGAGTACTTTCTAAATATGTTTTGAAACACTGTAAATGATGAGCTTATGACGAAACTTCATAAAATCGATCTAAAACTGTATGTGAACTTGTAAAGACATAATACTAGCTGACGTCGCGGTGCCTAGGGAGATTCTCCTCCTTAGACTGCCTTTGTAAAATATACAATTTGTATGCAGCAAAATCTAAATATTATGTGATTGAACATTTGTCTTAAATATAAACATTTTAGGTGAGACCCTTAGGGGATAATGCTGTGCTGTGGAGTCAAGAAGTGCTCTAAGGTCAAGTTTACTTTTATAGAACAGTGATGTTTTTAAAATATGAAAAAAGCAGTGAAGCTAATACAATCTTTATCACGAGCGTTTCGATAAATATTAAATCCGTACATTTTTCAATCCTCTGTATACATTTTTGCAACGAATATAGAAAGTGTGAGTTATCATATTAAGAGAATCTTATCTTATATATATATATATATATATATATATATATATATAGTATTTTATCTACAAATGGCTTCATGTTCGTCATTTGACTCATCAAGGCAAAAAACAGTGAGTCAAAATCCAAACCCTTTGAGTCTTATTCATGCCGATGATCAGTTTTCAGTAGTTTTTAAAATTTAATTATATTGTTTAAATACACAACCAAAATATTAGTTAGACAAAAGCCAATAAGGCAATTCCATTGCCAGTAGCATCTGAACATTCTATATTTGCTAAAAGTCTTTTTGAAGGTTTCGTGTCATCAGAAATAATCTAAGCATATAAGACAAAGCCTTTATTGGTGTGTATGTCAGTGCTTTCATCTGCAATTGCTGTCACAAATGACAAAGTTTGCAGGTCACGTATAAGACTATCCTCAACAACATTTGATAGGCTTTCCAATAACTGTAAACAAGTAGTAGCCGAGTCATACAGATTGGCAGAATTCTTCAAAATACCAATGGCATCAGTTTCTTCAGCTGTTAAGTCGTGTATTAAATTAAGAAGAAATTTGTATTTTACAAAAGGGATGTCTTCTACACTCAGCCAGTGTACGCACTTAAGTTGCACTTTCACTGTCATGTCTTATTTGGAAGACTGTTTTTGCAAACTTGCATTCTAATCTGCCTGGTGTTGTGGACCTTCAATCAGCAGTTTGAGTTCTGGTAACCCAGCATGCCTTGCCAGTTCACTTTTCTGAAAGTTATTGTTTTTTGCACATTTGGTCATGGAGGTTTTTTTTTTGTTTTTCTTTTAGCCTCGGTACATATATGGCAAAACATAAAGGCGTCTTCACTGTCACATTCTTCACTCAACTCAACGTCTTTTTGAAAACGTAGCCAGCTGTGTTTTCAACCATTGCTGCACAAATTACGTTTTATCTTACGAGTAACCGTTACCTCGTCTTTGAATGATGAAGGATCCACTGGTTCGATAACAATATTATATCATCGGTCGGTCATAAACGCGTTCCAAAGGATAATTGCGTTTGTTTCGGATCTATTTTAATTCTTTTGCCTTGGACGCCATTTTCAGTCGAACGCTGACAGTATCTTCGAACAACACATGGCATACAATTGAGCGATTGGAAATTGTTGCTTCGTTGCGTGACAAAGGTGCGCATAAAATAATAGTTTCTCGTGAGAATCACTTTAAAATCATGTGTTTATTTTCCGCCTCTTTCTTGGGTGGGGTGATTATATGCTTCTAACATCCTGTTGCTACAAATGATGTGACAGTTACAGGTCTTATTTGCGTCAATTTACGTACCGGCGACGATTTTTGTGCGTCAAATCGGAAAAGTCTGCGTATTTGACGCATGACGCATGGGTAGATAAAACACTTATATATATATATATATATATTAATATATATATATATATATATATATATATATATATATATAATCTCTTCCTTTTCCTCCTATTAATCCCTCCTCAGCACTTACTTCTCCCTGTGCTAACGAAAGTCACTTCTCCCTAGAATTCAAGACCTCAGGCCTGGATGCTTTCTGTCACGTTTGGATAGAGTCTGATTTGAGGTTTTTGGAAAGTCATTTTCAAAGTTTGCCTGTTTTTAGTAATGGTAGAGGCATTTGTTTGTACCTGGCATGATTGTGATAATGTGTCCCCACGGAAGGCACTTGGCTTCCATTTCAATTTATCTGTATGATATAGTCAATAGCATCTTGCCATGATTGTGATAATGTGTCCTTACGTAACGCACTTGGCTTCTGTTTCAATTTATCTGTATGATATAGCCAATAGCATCTTGGCATGATTGTGATAAATACCATGAATGATTTTTGGAATTTGTGGAGGCTTGCTGATTTGATAGTTGCAAGTAGAAAGATAGTTCTTGTTGCACTTCAAAGGAAGTTATTTCTGTTACACAAAAGATTATCTGATTTACCTGTAACATTATGTCAGCGCATGAATAAACTTCACATCTGTGAGGTGCCGTTGTTGCAAATCCTTATTTTTATACGCAACATCATGAACATGACCAGCTTGATCAATTGCTTTTATCGGATACTCTCCAGGTCTTGGTTGATCTCGTTCGTCAAGTCGAATATCAAGTCAGGTTCCAGGACCACAGTAATTATATCCAGGTAAGTATTTTTATCCTGGGTATTTAGCCCATGGAGTCCCTGGTAATTTTCCCAACGGTGTAGCAATATCACCACCTGTCAGGCGAGACGAAATAAATTTATATTTTTTTGTATCACATTTTACACACTTGCCTGTAAGTGCACGTCTTTTTATTCTTTGTTATTATTGTTGTTAATCCACTGGTGGGGTGGGTGCTCTACATCGAACACAATATGATGGAGTGCCTTCCATAGATGACCTTGATGGACTTATTAATAGTCTCGTAGCATACGACGATGAGATGCTGGACAAACAATCAAATCCAGCTCGGATATTTTCCGAGGTAGACACAAAACACAGACGTGATTTATGTTACCCAGCGATATACACAAATAACTAAATTGATCAGAGACAACTGCAATATTTCAGTTGTGTTTAGCGGAGTCGATACTCATACGTTGCGAAGCATTCATTAAACTTAGTATTCAGGGGACATGGATATGAGTAAGTTCAAAAATTTCTTTTCAAAAGCACAAGCTGCCCCACACAGATTTATCACAATAAATTTACATGATCCTAGGTCGAGGAATCGTATAGGTCTTGATACATATTTGGTGAATTACAGCAGCAGAGAGGGTGAACGACCGCGCGTGTGTGTCCGACACGCAAACGAACGCGCATACAAATTTTAAAACACGCACGTCAGCGATAAAATAACAAAATGAGCTAACACAATTTAGAGAGACTCTCGATCGGTTTGAGGATTTGGTTTGGAGTCATTGACGCGCGTGTTTCATTTTCGTAGGAACCTTTATGTTTGCTAACGGACCCTCCTAACTTTTGTAGAGTTTACATTCTATTCTGCTAAAGAAGATGCCGACTGCACTCGGGTGTTTAATCCTAGGTTATTACTTTTGATAATCGTATTGTGACATTTCAATCGGATATATTTTGGTATAATACTAACTGAATTGTGTTAATCGTATATTAACGAAGCATGAATGACACAAGTCATTAAATACCTTTCTGTTTCTTACACTGGACATGTATACAAAAGCTAGTGTAGGGTAGAGGGGGGCAAAACGCCTCCATGGGGTAAAACGCTACCAAGCCATCCTGACGCCCCTACGCTAGCAAATATACTGGTCTTTATACAGCAAGCTTGCCCAGGTTACACTGGTCCTTTAAATGGCGGCCATTATTGGATGCAGCCAAACGCATGGTTTTTATGCAAGAATATTACTTTTTTGGCATCTTCCTCTAAAAGTGTTCAATCTATTTGTTTGCAGTAATTTTGACTTGAACCACCTAAAGAAAACAGGGTACGTATGTTTTTAAACGACATAGTATAGAGATGCATCATGTATAACGTTTCATGATTCTCAGCAGTTGTTAATTCCGCCTGTTGTTAAATTGTCGATGCTGTACGATAGGGGCAAAGCGTCCCCTACAGAAGGCGTGTTGCCCCATAATTGTTTAAATGTTGTACTCTTTTTAACTAACCGTTCATATGTCTAAAATTATTCTGTACTTATTTGCAGAAGGTACGAACTTACAGAAGGAAAACTGGTCGAGGAAATTATGGGACACCAGCTCTAACTGCGGCTCTTGAAGCAATTCGTTGTGGAACTCCACTGAAAGCTGCTGCCAGGAATTGTGGAATTCCAGCTAAAATGTTTCGCAGACATAGAGATTTGAAAGTTTCGCAACCTGGAGTGTCAAAACTGGGAAGTAAGACTACTGTTTTTAAGCCTGATTATGAGTTACTTCTAGTCAGCACATCCAGTCCATGGAAATAGCATTATTTGGACTTACCACTATTGACGTACGGCGTTTGGCATACGACTTATCAGTTCATCTGAATATTAAAAAAACATCCATTTCAAAGTAATACAGCAAGTATTGATTGGCTGAAAGGCTTTATGGAAAGGCATCCAAATCTAGCCATCAGAGCTCCAGAGGCAACCAGCGACAGCAGAGCCGTGGGCTTTTATAAGCCACAGATAGTTAATTTTTACCAAGTATATAAGGAATCTCTTGACGCAACACTTACTGATTGTCTCAGAATATGGAAAATGGATGAAACAGGCATTAGTACTGTCCACAAGCCAGTAAACATCATTGCATCAGAAGGTGTTATATCAGTTGGTAAAGTTACAAGCGGTGAACGTGGTCAAACTATTACTGTAATATGTGCCATGAATGCGGCTGTTACCTTTGCACCGCCAGCATTTATCAACCCACTGTAAACGAATGGCTCTATCACTGATGAATGGCGCACCAGCCGGAGCAATGGGCTTGTGTAGCCCAAGGGGGTGGACAGACAGTCATATTTTCTTGCAATGGCTTGAACATTTCACTTCTTTTGTGAAATGTACGAAAGACTTTCCACACATTCTTCTTCTTAATGGGCACCATAGCCATAAAAGGTTGGAAGCTGTTCTCTATGCACGCGAGAAAGGGATTGTGTTGAGAACCTTTCCTCCACATTACACACATCGGCTCCAGCCTCTTGATGTCACATTTTTCAAAGCACTAAAAAGTACTTTCAATTTGGAGTCTGGAAACTGGATGACAAGCAATCCAGGAAGACGAATAAGTGCATTTGAGGTTGCGGAAATTTTTTCTGCAGCATATAACCGATCTGCGAGTTTATAGAAAGCTGTCACTGGTTTTGAAGTCTGCGGACTTTGGCCTTTTAATCCAAATAAGTTCACAGATGACGATTTCGCTCCTTCTATGGTAACTGATGAACCTCAACCAGTATCAGATGGGCCTAATGCGTGTCAACAAGTACTACTAGAATCAAATAAGACAGCTGATCACCTGTCGGTTACTGGCTGCAAAGACATATTGGAAGGGTCGGGTGATGCAGAAACATTTTGAAGACAAAACAGCTGCCAAACAATCATTTGGTATTCCTATAGTTATTGCAGGTAGGGCAGGCGATACAGAAACATCGAAAGAGGGAAATAGGTCAGTTGATGATCATTCGCTTAGAAACGTTATGATAAATTCTGATAATGCAGAAACAGTGACTGAACCAAGCAAAACGGTTGAATTTCTGCTAACTGGTAGTTCTGCAGCCATTGTGGATGGGTCGGGTAATCCAGAGACAGACAAAACAATTTATACTCAGTAACCTGAAAATCAACAAACACATCACTCTACCATCACCGTCGAGAAGACAGGCAATCGGAAAATGCTTGACGAAGCTATTCTTGCTGAAAAAACAGAAAGTGCTACCGTAGGGGTATCGCATCACGAATGCAAAAATGCATACGATCTTGCCTTGTCAGCAGACACGACACATAATAAAGACAACATTTGTGGAAACTGCGAATCTGAATATGGAGGAAGTGATGATCCCTTAATAGAAGATTCCTGGTCGCAGTGCAAGGAATTTTCCAGGTGGTGCCATGAGTCCTGTGGCACCACCCTCAATATACAATTTAGCTGTGCAAAGCGTGAGTAATAAAGAATTTACCAGGAACATTCACGACTTTTGGGCTTTTTCTTTTTCTTCATTAACGGTGGAAATTAGGGATTATTTAGACTTGAGCATTGGTGTAGCTGCATGCTTATCCGCATTGTTGTGCTAATCTGAATGATGTAACAGTATGTAGTTTTAGCATTTTTGCCATATATAAAATGTCCATATAGGAATAATACTTGAATTTACAGTTTAATAGTATTCTTGTAGTTTTACAAACATTTACAGATGTCGAATACATTGTGGGGCAAAATGCTCCGGAGGGGGCGTGTTGCCCCATTATAGGGGCAAAATGCCCCTTTATACATTTTTACCTTTTTTTTTTTTCTCGTAAATAGTTTCTTCATTGTAATCAAGCTTCATTCCATTATGTTAAACGTAACGCATACTTTCAATAAATTGTGCAATTGCGAACACAATCACGTAAGTCATGCCATAAATTACCAAAAATTGTTAAATGGGGCGTTCTGATCCCCCTCCTTACCATATATTTTTGACAGCTATTATTTATTTGTTGATAAGACTGACAGTCTACCTGGTACTAGAACTGTAACGTATTTTGTTTTGTTTTTAATTATGTATAATAAACTAACATACTTGTTCTTTAACGATTAACATTGTTGATGTTTAACTCCAGTTTAAATTCTCCAGATATTCATACAGCCACAAATGCTTCTATTGTGCATACAATTTGAACGGCTGACCTTGTATTCCTCGATATATTTGACTGATCTTTTTTATCCCGTTTATGGCCGTTTTCTTACTATTATATGACCCATACGTAAATACGGGACACATTCAATTAAGCTGGGGTTGAATTATCTTGGGGTTGAATTGTCCAATAATCAAGCATTCTTCTATAGAATCCAGGGATAGCACTTTCCGTTCGGTCTGGTGTATATTTATAATTCTCTATAATTTATCCTATATACCTTGATTTCTTTCATAGGAATTCGAAATGACTGTGTAGCTAGATGAGAATTAGTTATTTAGTTGTCATGCGAGTGTGTCTGCAACACAAGAGTACATATAACACCGATTAAGTAGCATCATTTTTTGGTGATGTGTGCTTAGTCGTGGTAGAATATAGGCTCGTGTGTGTAGGCAAGGAGATTGGTGCCGTTTTCCCGCGGACCTGGTTTCGAATCTCCATAGAGTACGAATTAAACATTATCTGACCTGTACGATAGTATTATTTCTATTAAATATTAATTCTGCCTACTATAATAATAATAATAATAATAATAATGAGGACTTTGTATAGCGCCTAATCTTTAGAAGCTCTAAGCGCTTTACAACATTTGACAACACTCAAAAAACACATATAATGATATGATTACAAAAATAAAAACAAACACCACGAAATTAGAAAACAGAATACATGCTGTAAATATTTAAGGTACGGAAACATTATTAGGGGCTTTAAATCTGTTCTTACAGTTGAAATAGGTGAGTTTTAAGAGCACTCTTGAATGAGATCACTGTGTCTTTGTGTCTACGTTCAGTGGGCCCTGGTATGCAAAAGGAACGTTGTCTATCTGATTTCATTTTCATAGTAGGAATAATGAGAATATGAGTGTCAGAGGAGGAGCGTAAGTATCTTGCTGGTGTGTACACATGGATGAGGACAGATAGGTATGTTGGACTGGAGCCCGTCAGTGAAACGTAGCACAGAGAACAACTTTTGTGTTTAATTCTGGATCGTATGGATAGCCAGTGTAGGGTACAGAGCAGGGGGAGGCGTGCTCTCATCGTGGTACTCTAAGGATAATCCAAGCAGCTGAGTTGTGAACTTTTTGAAGTTTCTGGAGTAAATATTGAGATGAACCAGACAGAATTGAGTTACAATAGTCCAGCCTTGAAAGTACTAAGGAATACACAAGTGTTTTAGTGGCATCAACTGAAAGATACTTGCGAATGGAGCTGATGCGTCTCAGCTCAAGATATGCAGCATTGCCTATGTTCATGAGATGTTGGTGCAATGAGAGAGTACTATCGAGAGTAAAACCCAGGTTTCGTACTGACTGTGTGAATTTAATTTTGGTGTTGCTGATATTTATTGTCTGAAGTAAAGGATGTGAATGAGAACGTCTTTGTGTTGTAATCAGAATGGGGTCAGTTTTATCATCATTCATCTGCAGCTTGTTATATGTCATCCACGATTTCACATCGGAAATGCACCTCTCTACGCCTTGGATGGTAGCTTCAACTTCAGTTGGGTGGCTAGATTTGTGTATTTTGGTGTCATCAGCATACAATTGGTGAGACACTGGATGATGATCTATGACACTTGAGAGAGGATGAGTGTACAGAATGAAGAGAACAGGTCCAAAAACAGACCCCTGTGGAACACCACAACACAGATCAACTGGGCTGGAGTGTTTTCCATTTGTGGACACAATTTGTGTCCTGTTGACGAAGTAGGACTTGAACCATAGTAAGGCTGTATCATGAATGACAAATACATGCTGGAGACGGTGAAGTAATATATCATGGTCTATTATGTCAAATGCTGCAGACATGTCAAGGAGATTGAGGACTGTAATCTTTCCGCTATCCAAAGCAGAGAGAATGTCATTGGCTACTTTCAGAAGAATAGTTTCAGTACTGTGGTAAGGGCGATATGCAGACTGTACATTGCTAATAAGACTGTTTGAATTCAGATGAGATCCAAGTTGGGTTAGAACAACTTTTTAAGATTTTTGACATGAATGTGAGATTAGAAACTGGGAGGTAGTTCTTTAAATCGTTATGGTCGAGTTTTGGTTTCTTCAGCAGAGGCTTTACAATGGCAGTTTTGAAAAATGATGGGAATTCCCCAGATGAGAGAGAGGTATTAATAACATCAGTTAGTGAAGGCAATATTGATCTAAGCACTGATGCATCAGTGATGTCGGAATCGGATCAAGTTCACATGACTTTGGTGCACTCTTCATCGCAATTGTACGTACTAAATCCATAGAGACAGATTCAAATGCTACTAGCGGTTGCCGCTCAAATTCCGTATCTCAGCTGTATGGTGACGACGAGTCCATTGAAATTGTGTTGTCAAGTTTATCTCTGATGGTTTGTACATTGTCACGGAAGAAATTTGCAAACAGGTCCGGAAGGTCGAGAAGGTAGTTGGAAGTGGTGTACATTTGTTCCTTGACATTAGCTTGTTAGTAATCTCGAATAGTTCTTAGCAGCTGGAACTTTCCGTGATCTTAGTACTGTAGTGGGCTGATTCCGCTGCATGGACTATGTTTGTGACATTCTTCTTAGCGGCTTCATAGATCTGCTTATGAATAGCGAGTCTTGTGGAAAGCCAAAGCCACTCAGCTTTACGGCGGTCTCTTTTAGCAGTGTGAAGCTGGTCTCTAACACTGCTATACCACGGAGAACACTTTTGAATTGATACTCTGCACTTGGTTGCTGGGGCATGTTTGTCAAGCAATGAACGCAGGCAGTTATCAAGTTGTTCTGTTGTAGTAGGTAAGCTAGAAGTTAGGCTTGCTTGGATATCAAGCATTCTTCTATAGAACCCAGTAATAGCACATTTCTTTCTATCTGGTGTATATTTAGAATTCACTATAATTAATCCCATATACCTTGATTTCTTTCATGCAATTCCGGAAAAGACTGTGTAGATAGAGGAGAATAATTAATGGGTTGTCATACGAGTGTGTCTGCTACACGCGAGTGCATATAACACCGATAAAATAGTACCTTTTTTTGGTGCTGTGTGCTTAGACGTGATGGAATATGGGCTCGGTTGTCCAGGCAAGGCGATGAGTGCTGTTTTTGATCGGACCTGTGTTCGAACCACTGTGGAGGTCGAATTAAACATTCTCTAACCTGTATGATAGTCTTATTTGTACTAAATATTAATTCTGCCTACTATTATCAAGCATGCTTCTATAGAATCCCCGCACAGCACTTTCCGTTCTGTGTGATGTATATTTATAATTCTCAATCGTTTATCCCATATACCTAGATTTCTTTTATAGGAAAAAGGAAAGACTGTATAGATAGATGAGAATTAATTGCTGGGTTGTCAGGTTGTCATGAGAGTGTGTTTGCTACACACGAGTGCAAATAACACCAATTACGTAGCTGTAATTTTTCATGATATGTGTAGACCGCTCCGGTGGCCTAGTGGCTAGAGCGTCCGCTTCGGGTGCGGAAGGTCGTGGGTTCGATCCCCGGCCGAGTCATACCAAAGACTTACAAAAGTGGTACTAACAGCAGCCTCGCTTGGCGCTCAGCATTAAGAGGCTAGTGTTAGGACTGGTTGGCCTGGCGTCAGGATAATGTGACTGGGTGGGACATCATGCTATACATGTCTGCGGCATGATGCCCTCAGTGCTAGACATCACTATAAACTGCCACACTGCAGACATCGTAACGATATACTGAAACATTGTTAAAGCTACGTTAAAAATCCAAATCTCTCTCTCTCTCTCTCTCTCTCTCTCTCTCTCTCTCTCTCTCACACACACACACACACACACACACACACACACACACACACACACTCATGGTATGTGATTTGTCGTGATGGAATATGGGCTCGTGCGTGCAGGCAAGGCGATGGTTGACGTTTATCCGTGGACCTGGTGTCGAATCTCCGTAGAGTACGAATTAAACATTCTCTAACCTGTATGATAGTATTATTTGTATTAAATATTCATTCTGCTTACCATTATCAAGCATTCTTCTATAGAATCCAGGGATAGCAATTTTCATCCTATGTGGTGTATAATTGTAATTATCTATAATTATTCCTATATAACTTGCTTTCTTTCATACGAATACGGAATGATAGTGCATTAGATGAGAATTAAGTATTGCCTGTTCATGCGAGTGTGTCTGCTACACGCCAATACATATAACACCGATTAATCAGCATGATGTTTTGGTGATGAGTGCTTAGTCGTGATGGAATATAGGCTCGTGTGTGCAGGCAAGGCGATGAGTGCCATGTACCTGCGTACCTGGCTTCGAATCTCCATAGAATACCAATTAAACATTCTCTAACCTGTATGATATTATTATTTGTATTAAATATTAATACTTCCTACTATTATTAAGCATTCTTCTATAGATTCCAGGGATAGCACTTTCCATTCTGTGTGGTGTATATTTATTATTCTCTCTAAATAATCCTACTATATTAATAACAATAATATAGGCTCAGCAAGAGGTGGGATGAGGAGAGGGTAAGTTTCAGCTAGGATAGCACAATTTGGAATGAAAAACTAAACTATTAAAAGCATAACAAAGGAACATGTCTCGAAACTAAACCACACAGAGTGAACTCTGGGTCTTTCCATGACATGTACAACCATTACTACTACTGTTGTTGATACTGATGATCTTACTTGCTATACCGAACACGCCTACAATTTGAAAAACAAATACGTTAACGAACGAGTAACAAAAAGCTAATAGGGTCTGTTTTCCCCTGCATGGAAAAACGCTCGGTTAGAGGCTTCGGTTTGAGGTTATTGACCCTGTTTTTAGCCTTTGTAGGAGCCTTCTTTTTTTCGAACGGACCCTTCTAACATTTGTAGGGTTCACCCTCTCTGCAGCTATCTCTAACCAAGTCTCTAGGTCTATGTCTCTATTTGTCCCTAGAGTAACGCGTATTCAGGTCAGCTCCTTCCCACACTGTTCCGCCCGATTGAAGTCAGCCTCTTGCAACATTGTTGCCAGTGTCCAATACCGTGACGTCACCCTGTACAATTCCTATTGTCCCTTTACAGTCCCAATCCATTGTCGCTATACATTTCCAAAATTTACAATTCTCCTTGCCCCTAGACAGTCCCACTCCTGTTAAAACACCTTTTGTCCCTATTTTGCACGGACCCTGTCTGTAATGCTAATTCCCATTGTCCCTATAAATCTTGTCCCTATAGGGTAAACACCCAAATTTAACATTAAATCCCCACAGTCCCAATATCGTCCCCACTCACTACTGTTTTGTTTCACTTGCGAAGTTTCTTTTATAGAAAAGTTAAGCCGAGATAGTAAATACTTTAAAAAAAAAATACGGTAATGGGTTTAATAAGAGGTGGGAGGGGAAGAGGGTCAGTTTCAGCTAGAAATAACACAATTTGGAATGAAAAACTAAACTATTTAAAGAATAACAAAGGAACATGTCTCGAAAATGAATCACACAGAGCGAATTCCAGGTCTATCCATGACATGTACAACCATTACTTCTACTGCTGTTTATACCCATGATATTATTCGCTATACTTTACTTCCCTCCTACATATTTTGTTTTTCTTCAGCTGTTAAGACAGTCAGTTTTCTTATTATAAAATGAATCCAATAAAAACCTTCAAGCAATTTGTTGATTTTGACAAATATTACTTTGCTTAGAGATATCACTATAATCACTATACTTATATATATATATATATATATATATATATATATATATATATATATATATAACTATATATATATAACTATATATATATAAAGATGCAGGACGCATATAGAGATCATAACTAGGAAAAGAAAGCATTAAAATGTTGGCTCAAATGAGACGTAACTTATCTCATATAGAGCCTAAGTTAGGAACAAATTTTAGATCAGATGAGACAAAACATATCTCATATAAAGGCTAACCTAGCCACAAGTCTTGAGAAGGATTTATATGGAGATTATCAAATAAAATGAAATATACATGGAGACAAAACATGAAGTAATAATATACCACCACTCTGGGTTTTGTTGCTGCTGTTGATGATGATAAGGACCTTGATGATGATGATGATGACAACAACGCCGTCACCGATGAAGATAATAACATTCCGCTACATTGCAAAAGGCAAGAAGAAATAAATTGCAAATTTAAAAGTAATGGGAAAGGAAAACATGAGAAATCTACAAAGAAGTCTTCAGTATAAATTGAATCATATATTCAGTTCCCATTCAGACAACTTTCTGTCAGTTTTACCTAGATTTTGAACTAATTGCAGTTGATTCTGTGTAAGTTCATCAGAAAATTTCCAGTTCCAGTAAGCAAGTAAAGGGTATTTTCTTAAAAATCTAATATGATATCCTTAAATATGATAAAGGGCCTACGTCAATAACAAACTCCCAATAGTTTTACTATATCAATAATTTAGCAATGATAATATTTTTAATTAAGTATCATCCTGAATAATGTCATACGTACCGGAGTCGACGCGAGATTTTGTTATGGCCAGTGGTTCCCAGCGCAATTGTTGGTATAACGGTACCAATTGTACAACCCCAGGTGGGCGGAGCTTAACGTGCAGGGAACATTGCATTCAGAAATAAACCACAAAACTAGCTGTGATTGGTGCATTATGTAAGAGTTGTACTTTCTGTGAGGCTTACAATAAAGTTGAGCCTCTTGGGAACATGTGAGATTATGTTAATTCATAACTATATCACATTTTATATTTATTATGATTTTTTTTTAAAATGTGGTACACATGACTGAAAATGTGTCTGGTGTAACTAGATAACTCTTACCCCTGTCTAGTTCCAGCAGAGTTATCTCTCTTAAATGCAATGGAGTACCTGGTTCTGTCCTTGTCAAATTGACAATCTAACATTGTTCTCTGTGACAGTGGGTGACATGCAAGCTGAGGTAGGATAGAAAGGATATTTATTTCACAAAACATTAGCATTGAGGTCTGTGTGGAAACAATTGGTTCTGTGATACCTGTTACATGGTTCGAAGCGCAGATTTACCTAGGCCTAGCACCGATGTAATCTACAGAACTCTGCTCCTGTGTACTGTAAGACATTGATGGCAGTGTACGGTACAACAGCGCAT